>JASAND010025442.1:0-31513 GCA_030248195.1 Trissonchulus latispiculum
GAACGATACCGCTTTCCATGGATGATGTGAACAGGATTGATAACGGCGCAGCCAGCTCTGCGGCGCAACTGCGTAACAAAATAGGTGGTATACAGTCAGGACCCTTGGCTTTCGTCACATCCAGCTTTTTTAGGCACCTATACACAGTCCCTGGCGAGAAGTGTACGTAATCGATGGATTGAGCCGTTTGAGGTGGCAGATAGGGGACAGCGGCATTCGGCCTCCTTGTGGTTGCTTTGCCGAGGAATACTTCATTGAAGAGGGTTGCTTTGGCTTTAGAGTCGTGACACAGTGTCGACCCATTGTTTGTCGACAATGGGGGAATTGTGGATCGTGACTTTCTTCCAAGAGCATTGTTGACAGCAGACCACCAAGGACGACCCGATGACTGATCTATCTTCAAAGCAGTTTGGGAAGCAAAGTCCCGTTTCCGAGCACGCAGCCGAATGTTGTATCTATTTCGTGAAGCCCGATACACAGCCCTGTCTTCGTATGCCATGCTGCGCTTCCATCGCTTCCATGTTTGAATCTTATCGTGCAGCAAATTGCGCCGTTCTAGGGTGAAGAAAGGTTTAGCAGTTGAACGGCGTTTCACTTGAGGAATAAACAGATGCATACCCAGCTGGATTCTGTCGCGAATGGAGATCCACATTTCCTGGGTTGGTAAAGTTTGTATAGATTCCTGCCATTGGCTGTCAGATAGCCATAGCCTAAAACTGTCCCAATCAGTCCGAGAAAGCTGGAAAGAGAGCGTAGGTGCAGGATCAATAGGAGGCATGGCCTGGCTGTGAATGTGAAACTGTACAACTGCGTGATCGGAAGTTCCAACAGGACTTGCACATGATTCAAATTCCACACTGTCTGAGTCGGTCAGAACCAGGTCCAAGCAACTGGGTGTTTCACCTTGTCGGCTTGGTTCTGTGACAATTTGACTCAATCCGTGGGAGGCAGCGAAAGCTTCGCAAATTCGGCCGGCGTCATTAGTTGGCCCTGAATAAGGCAGCCAATCCGCATTGTGACAGTTCAGATCCCCAGCGATGATGTAATATGCCGAAGGATATCTTTTCGAAAATTCAGCAATGTCCTTGGTGATGGCGTCCAGGATCGAACAGTCAGCTGACGGTGGTCGGTAGCAGAAACAGAGAAGGTAAACTGTTCCAGAAACAATGACTTTAAGCCATATGTACTCGTGGTTGCGACCTTCTGACAGTTGAGTACAAGGCAAGTTGTCGGCTACGTAAATGGCAATGCCACCACCATGGGTGCTGCGGTCTCGCCGTATTGACCAATAGCCTGGAATGCTGAAGGCATTCGAATCAGCAGACCGTAGATTTACAAAAGTTTCGCAGAGGCCAATGATCTGCGGTGTTTGCGATCCCACAGAAACATGCTGGTAGAGAGCATGCAAGTTTGAATTTAGCCCTCTAACGTTGGAGGACCAAACGACAAGGCGATTCGGTGCCCCATCAGTTGCTAGCCCCCGTCTCCGGTTTACGCCAGCATCGTCATCACGGCCCGATGTCATGTCGTTATTGTTGATGCGATCACTTTGATTTTTTATGTAGTTGAAGGCGAAAAAATTGTCCTCATTGGTGAGTTTGGGTTGCCGCCCCGTTCACCGAGGGAACCAGGAGACTGCCCTCATGATGACTTCCAGCAGGTCAGCCAGAAAGGGCAGGAGGGGTCTCGATGCCTGGCTGGCCCGCAAGGACCTCCCCCTCTTTAGAAGGGCCTGAAACAAAACACCAAGGCAGCAAAAGGCACCAATGCAATGTTCAGGAAGCGGAGGGTGTGGGGAGGCTTTGGCCTCTCAGCGGCCGGTGAAAGATATGTACTGAAAGTTACCAGTGTCAGGTGGGGTGGCCAATCCCCGGACCTACCTGAGCGGACACCAAAAGTAGGGATGGGGGTCTAAAAATTGGTTCTGTGGGGAAAGGGGTAAGAAAAAAGTTTCGACGGGGGTCGGCCAAAAAAATCGGTTTTTAGTTAAAAACAAAGCTTTTCTCAATTTTCAGCTACTTTTAGCTGAAAAGCTACTTTCAGCTACTTTTGTGCCGTGCCGGCCGAGTGGTTAAGGCGTTCGACTTCGGGTCCGAATTAGTTTTGACGCTTTGTATACTGTGTTCAGTACAGGGCTGTTGCGCGGGGTTTTCGGAAAAATAGGAATAAAAATAGGAATTTTACCATCAAAAAATAGGAATAAATAGGAACTTTTTGGTCAAAAAATAGGAATTTCCAGGCTCAAAACGAAGGCTTAATTTCAGCAGAAAGCGCAACTACTACTACTTAAAAAGACAGATGATGAATCTCTTAGAAACACAAAATCTCATATGTGCGGTACAACACGGATTTCGAGCTAAAAAATCTACAGTTTCTCAGATGTTATTAGCGTTGACTGAAATAGCACAGATATTGGATAAAGGCAACTGCGTTGATATAGTTTACTTAGATTTGGCTCGTGCTTTTGATACTGTATGTCATTCGAAATTAATTAACAAATTGAAATCTTATGGGTTCCCAACCAAAGTTGTGAATTGGATCAGTCAACTTTTGTCTAATAGAAAACAACGAGTGAAATTAGCTTCGTCGTACTCAAATTGGGAAGACGTTAAAAGTGGGGTTCCGCAAGGTTCTGTTTTATTCCCGTTGCTGTTTTTAATATTCATTAACGATTTGCCTGACTGCGTTATTAACTCTAGTATAAAATTATTTGCTGACGACGCTAAACTTTATAGGGAAATATGTAACATATAGCGCGGCGGGAAAAAAAAACCCAAATTTTCGAATTTTGGCTGTAACTTTTTTATTAAGCGACAAATCGAAAATCTAACGATAACTACCATGAGGCCTTGCGAAGAGCTTCAAAATGAGCCATAAAACGTCTCTCTATCACTTACGGTTGGTGAGAAATTTTCGACCAAACCGATGGGAAAAAAAAACCCAATGCGGGAAAAAAACCCATGGGCGGGAAAAAAAACCCAGCCGAATTTTTTGCTGCAAGCTTTCCAGAACGGTTTTGACTATACCATTCGAAAGAGCGGGTCATTTTTAGTACATCTGAATCATAAAATATCAATATTTTTGCAAAAAATCATGTAAAATGGACTTTTCAAAATTTCGTATGTTTAACACGTAAACATAGGCAAATTTTGGAACTTTTTGAAATTTGCTTAATTTCTGCAGTTTAAGCATCCTATCACATAGAAAACGTGTTTTTATTGCATTTAAAGCCAAACCCGACCCATTTTAGTAAAAAATTAGCGATTTTTGGCGAAATTTGAAAATTTGGCTTGAAATGGCACCATCTCAGATTTTGGCCACCTGGACCTCACATAGAAGGTCGAACCTAGGTAAAATCTATACCAAATTAATCAGGAGGCTCTACTGAGCTAAGAAATGCATGAATTATTCCTTTGCTGCTAATGGTTAGAAAAAAATTTCATTTTGAAATTTGGGTTTTTTTCCCGCACATGGGGTTTTTTTTCCCGCCGAGTCTAGGTCACCCCCAGGTCGCACCACAGGTATTAGAGCCAAATTGCATACACCATCGTGAAGTTCGAGACATATCCTCTGTGAAACTGTAATCCGTTTTGGGCTAAGTCTTTCCAGTAGTTCAGGGTGACCCCCCAAAGTTGACCCTGCCTGACCCCCATGTTGGGACCAAAAATTCCAAAATTTTCAAAGTCCCAAAAAATCTGCTGAGAGGCAGGGGGAACTACAATAATACACCCTCTAGGGTAGTTTTGGACGCTCTTTAAGATAGGCTATTAAAATCCGATCTATCTCATATGGGTGACTCACACTGGCGATGGGTTTTTTTTCCCGCATATCGGATTGGGTTTTTTTTCCCGCCGCGCTATATCATAGGGGTCGCGGCAGCGACCCCTATAATATGTGTGAAAAGTGGCTGGAGACAGTGTAAAATAAGCTGCGCAGAAGCTGCGCAAAATCCTGCGCAGATTTCATTCGCATGATCAGATGCAGATGCAAACTGATATAGAGAGTGTGGCGCGATGGTGTTTGCAATGGCAGTTATCTATATCTGTGAATAAGTGCTCTGTACTTCGTGTTTTTCCTCATGGTGTTCGCAAGGAAAGCTTTTATTTACCTCATGGCTATGTATTGAATGGAGCTGAGCTCCCCGTTGTGAATAATGTTACTGATTTAGGTGTTGTGATGGATGAGCGTTTAGATTTCTCAAATCATGTTGCAAAGACAAGATCTAAAGCTGCCAAAAGAGCGGGTTTAATTTTTCGTGTGTTTCGAAGTAGAAATAGAGAATTTCTGAAGAAAATGTATATTGTGTATGTAAGACCTATCGTGGAATATGCAACTGAAGTTTGGAATCCGCGTTTCATACGTGAAATTAGAGCCATTGAAAGTGTTCAGCGGTCATTTACTAAACGAATTAGAGGATTGTCCGGCTTACCCTATAATGATCGTTTGAATATACTAGGTTTAGAAAGTTTAGAACTAAGACGAATTGTTTCTGATATGTGTAGCCTATACAAGATTGTTCACAGCTTGATTGATGTACCTTTCCATTTCATGTTTAAGTATGCTAACGATTTTGGTGCTCGGAGGCACTTTTTGACGTTGCAGTCATCCGGATTTAGCAGATTACATACTAAGTACTTTTTTCATCATAGGGTGTGTGAAATATGGAATGCATTGCTTGTCGATGTAGTAAGTGCTAGTTCTATTTATATTTTTAAGCGGAAACTCGATGCAAACAAAAACTTGCTTATGAGGTTTCTTCGAGGGTGATTTGTATTTTATTTCCAGCAACAATACTTAAATTTTTAATATTAATTACTAATATATATATATATATACGTATATATGTCGTTCTAACAGGGTTAAAATTTTAGTTTTTATTAAGTCTAAATTTGAGCAGGGTGTAAGTCAGGGGTGCATTAGGCACCCATATACACCCTAAACCGCCTTACCACAGTTTCTTACGAATCTCTTGTGCATAGGTAGCTGGTACTTGTACAAGTAATAAATATGTTATGTTGTGTTATGTCGTGTCTTGCTGAAGGGACCCACCAGTGTAATTGTATCCTGTGCCCCATTTAGAAGTATAATGTATGTTTTTTGGTTAATATAACCCCCAGGGAGAGGAATGAAATGAGCTGGTATGCTGCAGACTCCCCGCACAAGTTGGGTCCCACGAATACCTGATTAGTCGTCTTGCCTGTAATAGGAATCGTGTACGTATTCGTTTGGTTTCATGCAGGTTTTCATGTTCTGGTTCAGGTATTCGTAGCTTGTGTGGTTTAGATCCCACCAAGGTAGTTATGGGTAGGTAGGCGAGATGCAGCATACCGACGCAAGGGGAAAACTTTTGCTCCAGAAAATCTGTTTTACAGATTTTCTGACATTTCGTTCTTTTAGTGAGTTTCGGACTAACTTTAAGTCGGTAAATTATATAGTATATATAAATATATATACTCAGTATATATATATAAGAAATTTTTTTATTAAAAACTGAAATTTTACTATGTGCATAGACCTTTTATTGGGAAATTGAAAGCCACAATTAATGACGTATATAAATTTTTTTCTTCTTAGTGCAGTTTTTTAAAGATTTCTACAGATAAATTTTATCACTAACTAAAAAGTCTATACTATATGAGGAAATGTTGCTGAATAAATTATGAAATTAATCAAAAGTTGTAGACTGCACTTGTCCGATGGGCATTGAGTAGCTGTGTGTCTTACGAAAGAGTGAACGGTATTTACGTATGCATTATATAGTAATGACTTTTGATGATGATTTCGATATATCTTGTTGCTGTGAATAGTAGGGACTAGGGGCGGACAGGTGCAGTCTACGTGGTGGGTCCACAGTGCAGATTGCAAACATAATATACGTGTACCAACCTACGTATATATGTGTAGAAATGTTTGCGTACTGTGGGGCGGTTGTTCATTTCATTCCATCCAAAACATGTGTCTTTAAATGAATTTTAAATGTTCTGAAAACTTTTAACTCTTATTTTGAATTGAATGAACGGTGGTATCACCATTGTTCTGGATTCGAACCATTTATAATCATTTGAAGCTGACATATTTCACCGCTCGGCAAATCGGAAATCTGGGGCGATACTATTAAAACTTTTTGAGTTCAATCTGGGTTCAACTGGCATTTCTTAGGGTTTTGAAAGTGGGGGGGGCTTCGCCCACCCCCTAGGGACGGGGAAGTGGGGGGGGCTTCCGAAAAGTGGGGGGACTTCCGAAAAGTGGGGGGCAAGCCCAAGGTACAAATATACCTAAATGTTTAGCCAAAAACTCGCATTTTAAGGTAAAAACGCAAAAAAAATAGCTGTTTTAAGCTTAAAATGAACTAATAAGTCCATAAACTAGCTAAAAATAACTTTAACTTTATGACTTTAACCAGCCGAAAATAAATTGGGAAATACTTTTTTCATCTGGTGGTGATCAGTCGCAAGCATTTCTTGACTTTTTTGTTGACAATAATTTTGTTCAGTTTGTAAAAGAACCTACCCATTTTGTTAGTCCTTTTAACACTTTGGATCTAGTTTTTGGTCCCACAGAATTTAATGTTTTGGGTATCATGGTAGATGAACCGTTAGGTCTGAGCAAACACGGCATAGTTCATTTTTATCCAAATTTATGTTTTCACAAAGAGGATGAATTGCGATATAGAAGAGATTTTTCTAAGGCTAATTATCATGATCTATCAGTATTCTTTGATTCGCTTGACTGGAATATAATGTTTATGGGATGTACTAAGATTGAACAGTACTGGTTACTGGTTAGAGTTTAAAAATTGTGTATACTTTGCGATTGAAAACTTTGTTCCCTTAACTAGAAAAAAGAAAGGAACTTTTCAATTTCCACTGTCTGCAAACACTGTAAACCTTGTACGTGAGAAAAAGAAAGCTTGGAGGCGCTTCAGAAAATGCCGATCAAATTTTAACAAAAGGCGTCACCGTCTTTTGTGTAAATAAGTAAACCGTGCAATTATTTCAGATAAGATAGCTTTTGAAAATAGCTTGGCAAATACAGGAAGAGTAGACAAATTCTATGAAAATTCAAAGAAAGCGTTTACGTCAAAAGGACACCAGTATTGTTGCCCTTACTAACAATGATGGCGTTACTGTATATGATGATAATGATAAATGTACTGTTCTTAATGATGTTTTTGCTTCTGTATTTACCATTGATAATGGGGATATTCCTCTTGTTGAAAATAGGACAAGTGATGAACATTCGATATACGATTGTGTTTTCGACGAATTTGACGTTTATAAAGTGCTAAAAGATTTGGCTCCAAAACTGTCAGCTGGACCTGATGGTATTCCAAGCATTTTTGTAAAAAATTAGCATTTTCTTTAGCTTATCCTCTTACTAAAATATTCAAAGAATCGCTGGTGACTGGCTCGGTGCCCACAGATTGGCTGAAAGCGGATATTTGCCCTATTTATAAATAGGGTGGCACGACAGACCCAAGAAATTATAGACCAGTTAGTCTGACTGCGGTTTGCTGTAGGCAATGGAGAGAGTCTTGAAACCTTTCTTTGTAAACCATTTGAAAAGTCGAAATTTAATATCACAGTGCCAACATGGATTTCTAAAGATCATCTAATAGATCAACTTTGACGCAATTATTGGATTGTATATATAGTTGGTATGAGGCTTGGGATAATGGTGATAGTGTCGATATTGTATACATTGACCTAATGAGGGCTTTTGACTAGTGATGTGCGCCGAGACATTTGCCAGCTCCGGAGCTCCGGCCGGAGCGGGCTGTCGGAGCACCGGAGCTCCAGAGCTCCGGAGCTCCGCGGAGCTCCGAGTGTTAGTGAAGGCAAAACTGCAAAAATTTCGGTTTAAGCTAAAAAGATGTTTAGTCAATAAAAAGCATGCCTACTCGCTGTACTGTATACTTTTGTGATAAAATGAAAATACAATAAAAGTTTTATCGTTTAACTGTTTATTTTCATATGCTGATTTCATTGCTACATACGAATTACACTTTCGCTGTATTTTTGATTTGAAATAAGTTCAGCTTTTAACAATATTTCACAGAATTTTTGGGTTACGTAATTGATTGTGCATACTGCTGGGTTTACATATGTAAAAGCCCATGTTAGTTTACACTGCAGTTTACTTTAATGTTTCACTTTTTCCAAGATTTCGCAAATTTAGATATTATATTCGGCATGAAATACTCAATATTTCTTGTAGGAATTTCATCAAATAATGTATACCAAACTTTTCAAATTCATGCATAAAATATTGCAAATCTGACGGGTGTGGACCAGATTTCATTTACCCACTACGTAGTTAACTTATCATGAGGATGTATAATACCTAACTGAAATATATAAAATTTCAGCTAACAGAATTTTGATCTGAAAGATAGAAAAGAAAAAATCAAAGAAAACAGCTGCAGTTTTTCAAAGTTTACGTACATGGAATAGATTTAACGGAAATGTAATATTTAATGGAACAATTAATACCAAGTACGAAATATAAAACGTTTTACGGAATGAATTCTTAAATATTAGAGTTGTATTTAATTTTTCTTTCATATATTTGGAACATGGAGAAGTTTAAATTGTCTCCAGAGAAAAGAAACGTCTTGAGAAGTATATAAGAACGCAGCCTTGGGAAAATTGAAACATTTTTAAGGAGTACGGCAACTATATATATGTAAAATTCAATACAGTCTTACATGCTAAGGAGAAATCGTGGAGTTCAGAGAAAGATCATACTTTGAAATTTTTTAGCACCTTCAAAGCTTGCACAAGGCTGCTCCGGATACCCGGAGCTCCGGAGCAGAAGCCCGCTCCGGAGCACCGAAAATCGGAGCTCCGCTCCGGAGCTCCGTCGGATCGGAGCTCCGGCGCACATCACTACTTTTGACACAGTATCGCATTCAAAATTACTACGTAAGCTGGAGGCGTATGGTTTTCGGGGGAGAGTTTTGAAATGGATTAATGCCTTCTTGTCAAATCGAAAACAAAGGGTGAAAATATCAAATTCTTTCTCTGGTTGGAAACCCGTAACAAGCGGAGTGCCGCAGGGATCGGTGCTAGGACCAATTTTGTTTTTAGTCTTTATTAACGATCTTCCACAGAATTTGTTAACTAAAATACGACTGTTTGCTGATGATGCTAAATTGTATACGATTGTAAATGTAAATAATGGAGGAAACATACTCCAAAATGATTTGATAGCTATTGATGCTTGGACCAATGAATGGCAGATGAATGTTACTGTTGCAAAATGTGCTGTATTGCATATGGGTTTCAGGAATGAGCATAGACTTTATAGTTTAGCTGGTGCAAACTTAAGCGCTGTAGACTGTATTCGAGATTTGGGAATAATGATCTCAAATGATTTGACATTTACAAAGCATATTAGTCAGCTAAAAGCGAAAGCAAATCAACGCCTCGGTATTATTTTCAACAGTTTTCATACAAAAAATACGGAAATCTTAGTAAAAGTATTTGTGACCTATGTAAGGCCACTTCTTGAATATTGTACAGCGATTTGGTCTCCATCACTTTTGAAAGATATAGACACTATTGAGAGTGTGCAGAGAGCCTTTACGAAACGTTTAAACGGCTTGTCGGCCCTAAGCTACAAGCAACGTCTTGTAGCTTGTGGCCTGCAGTCTCTTGAAATGAGGCGGTTATTGTTTGATTTACATTTGATGCATAATGTTATATATAATACCTTTGAATTGTAGCTTTAACGAATGCTTTACTTATTCTGTTGACGTTGGAACGAGGGGCAAACATAGCCTGTCTATTCGACCTAAGGTTTTCAGAAAGTCACGTACTGGTAACTCGTTTTTTTATAGAGTTTCTACTGTCTGGAATTATCTTCCAGAAGAGATCGTTTCATCCCATTTAAGTGTTTTTAAGCAAAAGTTGTTGAAATTTGAACCGCAGCTTCAAAAGTTTATGCGGGGGCGTGCACTACAGGGACAATAGTCCCTTGCATGCCAAATTTTATGTCAGTAAAATCACTTGACTGTAATTTCAAAATTCTTGCGTTGACAGTGACTTAAATTCCATGGCCACCTAACTTCCAGTGTCTGTGTAATTATATATATATACTATGTATGCATAATACTTTTTATACATACGTACGTATATATAAATGTCTACTAACCCTACCACGGCTTGGCCGCTTGCAAGCACCAGCTTTTCCGTGGTAGATGTAATACACGGTTGTATGTGGACGCGGCATCGGGGTTGGGCGGCCGCGGAGAAAATCACGCTGCTGTAATAAACTAAAAACCAGTACTAACCCAGCGTGATTTACTCGGGTTTAATATAAGAAAATTGAGAAAATTTTTGAAAATTTGACCTCAAAAACCTAATTTTTCGACACCTTTGGTCGACCTCCAAAAAGTGGGGGGGGGGGGCTCCGAAAAGTGGGGGGAAATGTCCGCCTCCCACTAAAAAACGCCGGTTTAACCAGGGATGGACACAGGACTGTTCCGATGGCTGTCACCTCAAATGTGGTGGAACGGTGGACCTCCTTGGGCGGATCCGGGTCCCTATCACGACCCCCCTCCCCTGGTGCGAAGCGATGGCCTTTCTTTCTTCCCTTCCTCAGAGAAGGCACTTCATTCCCCTGGACCCCCTACTGGTGCGACCCCTACCGAACACTCCATCGAGCCGCCTTTTTCTCCGCCGGTCCAGGTAAACCTGCCTACTGGAACCGGCTGCTGCTGATGGCAGGTGATGTAGAACCCAACCCGGGCCCCTCCTCCTGGCCCTGTGGTATCTGCAGAATCAATGTGGGTTATAAGGACTACTCTATCAGGTGTAAATCCTGCCGCGCCTGGCACCACAGAAAATGCCTCAACCTAACCGTTGCCGAACTTAATGCGGTCGCCAGCGACGGCGACTGGCAGTGTGACCACTGTCTCCACCCTGCCCCAGTTCCTCTCTTTGCCCCCACGTCTCCAGCTGCCTCTCCACCCCCTACCCCACCCAGCTCTAAGCCAGTCCGTAATGTCTGCAGGCAACCCAGCTCCGGCCTCAAATTCCTCCAGTGGAACTGTAATGGTCTGAGCCAGGCCAAAAAAGTAGAACTGCAGCAGCTGCTACACAGTGGCTCCTATGACATTGCAGCTATACAGGAGACTAATCTGCAGCCTGGTAAACATTTCGCCGTGCCCGGGTACTCAGTATTTCGGAAAGACCGTGTGACTCCCCGGGGCAGAGGCCCTCCAAAAGGGGGCGGAGTGGCCCTCCTTATCCGAAATGGTATCCAACATCGTCCCTCCTCCAGACCTCTCACCGCCCCGACGGACTTCACAACAGACGCGGTCGCAGTGGAAATCTTCGGGAACAGAGACCTCACTGTTGTCTCTGTCTATGTGCCTCCTATCACTCCAGGGGCCCTTGATCTGCGTCAGCAGAAATTCCAACCATCTGCTCTCCCGGCAAACCGGGGCTGTATAGTCCTTGGGGACTTTAATGGCCACAGCCCCCTCTGGGATTCCTCTTCCACCGTGTCTGATGGAGTGGGTGCACTTCTAGAGGACTGGATGGAATCGCAATCCCTACTACCAGTCAACGACGGATCTCGGACGCGCACCAACCCAGCGACCGGAAATGGATCTGCTCCGGACGTTTCCATTATCCACCACTCCATGGCAACTCACTGTGACTGGTCCGTACATCATACCCCCCTCGGCTCTGACCATCACCCCATAACAGTCTCCGTTTCCGGAATGCTGAACCGCAACCAGCCCCGGCGCAGCCGGCCTAGATTCAGCAAAGCCAACTGGGAAACCTTTGGCAAAATTTTGGATGCTGCCCTTCCGTCAGATCCGAGCCTCATCCAATGTGCCGAATCTGCCTGCAGTCTGTTCACCAGTGCGGTCTCCAAAGCGCAGACAGCAGCTGTTCCCGTTGGGGACTCAAGACCTCCTAAGCCATGGTGGTCTCCTGCTGTTGCTGCTTCCATAGGCCAACGTGAAGCACTCTACAAGGAATCTAGGCGGAATCCGGACCGCCTGCCGGACTGGAAGGAGGCATGCAGAACAACCCGCAAACTAATCATTGACTCAAAACGGGAATGTTGGAGAAAATTTGCCTCTCAGCTGAACGCCAGATCAGACCCCTCCTCAGTCTGGAGGACAGTCAAGAAAATCAACGGAAACCAGCATAGTGGACAGAGCTCTGGTGCTGCCCTGGTCGTCAACGGAAAGGTCCTGGCCACACCAAATGCCAAAGCTAACGCCTTCGTCAAGGAGTATGCTTCGGTGGCCCTAACTCGTCCCAGGAAAGAAGATAGAATCGTCCCCCACCACGTGAAGGACACCCTGAGGCTACAGTGTAGTCAAGCTTCAGCCGAGCCGCCAACGCCTGGCCACCAACCATTCACGTTGGGGGAACTGAACCAGGTTCTGTCCAGAATTAAGTCCTCTGCTGCCCCTGGCCCTGATGGCATTAGCAATGCCAGTCTCCGCCATCTAACCGAGAAAGGCAAAAATTTCCTCCTCCACCTGTGCAACCTCTGCCTAGCGTCTGGCTCCTGCCCGAACAAATGGAAGAGGGCAAAAATCATCCCTATCCTGAAACAGGGCAAGCCAGCGGAGAACCCTAGCAGCTACAGGCCAATCGCCCTGACCTCCTGCGTAGCCAAAATTATGGAAAGGCTAGTAAAGGAGCGGCTCTCCTTCTGGCTAGAATCAGAAGGTGTCCTGGACGATCGCCAAGCAGGATTCAGGGCCCTGCGGTCCACTGAAGACCAAGTCCTCAGATTGACCCAGTCAGTCAGCGATGGCTTCAACAAAACCAAACCAGCTGCTAGGACCCTCCTTGCTCTTATCGACTTCAGCCGTGCCTTTGACAGGGTGTGGCATGCCGGCCTCATCCGAGAAATGATCAGACTCGGAGCGCCACAACTCATCAGATGGATCTATGCCTTCCTGTCAAATCGATATTGCCATGTAGAATTCGAAGGGGCTGCCAGCAAAGCCAGGCGATTCCGCAGCGGGGTGCCTCAAGGCTGTGTCCTATCCCCCACACTCTTCCTCATCTTTGTAAACTCAATCGCTAAAAATCTGCCAGAAGGTGTGTTCGTCTCTCTTTTTGCAGACGACCTGGCCGTCTGGACCCAGCATTCATCACCCATGAAAGCGGAATCTCTCTTGCAGCAAGCGCTGGACTGTATATCTGACTGGGCCCATTCTAACTACATGGAAATCAACGCTGGGAAATGTGAATCAACCCTCTTTACCACCTGGAATGAAGAGCAGAGCTTTAGACCTATACTGCAGATAGCGGGTCAACTAGTTCCCTATAACAAAAATCCCACCTTTCTGGGAATTAAATTTGACCCCAGCCTATCCTTCAAAGCGCACATTGATTCCATCACTGTGAAGCTCAGAAAACGCAACAATGTGCTCAAGGCCCTAGCAGGAACCAGATGGGGTAGCTCGAAAGAAGATCTACGGTTGGTCTACCTCACATACATCGCATCTGCAATGGAATACTGCTGCTCTGCCTGGATGGGCACTACAGCTGATTCCAACCTTGCCAAGCTCCAGACGATCCAAAACGAAGCAGCAAGAGCCATCTCTGGCTGCGTGGGCGGATCTCCCGCTGATCTGGTGCAAAACGAAGCCAACCTTATCCCGCTGGAGTCCCGGGCTAGGATTGCAACCTGCCTAGCTTTCGAAAAATCTAGACGCCTGCCCCTTAGCAACCCAGTGAAGATGTCATCCGAACGGTCTGTCCGACAACGTCTGGGTAGCCAGCGTAGTTGGCGCGAAGTGGGAAAGCGTCTATCCAGCAGACATCAACTATTAAACCTACCTACTGACTCCCTGCATGCAACGGGCCCACTGCCACCCTGGGAATATCCCGGAGGCCTTTCCATCAGCGACGACCTGAGCCTCTCTATCCGACGCAGCGACCCTGTTGAAGCCAAACGGGGCCACACTCTACAGATGCTGGCTGCTGACCCTAACTACCCCCCTGACGTAGAAGTCTACACGGATGGCTCAGCCAAGGATGGATGCGAAAACGGTGGCGCAGGAGTGCACATCATACACCATCGAAACAAAACTACTAGAAACATCAGCGAACCTGCTGGCAGGTTCACTTCGAGCTATCGGGCGGAACTGACAGCACTTACTCGTGCTCTCCACTGGATCCGGGATGTCAGCTCCAACGACGACCAATCTATCGGAATTTTTCTGGACTCCAAATCTGTGGTCCAGAAGCTCATCTCTGGCCCCGGCAGAGCGCGTTCGTCTGTGGAGATTGAAGTTTGGTCTCTACTTAAGGAAATATGCTCTCCGGAAAACCGAACTGTGTCCATCTATTGGATCCCGGGGCATTCAGGGATCCCGGGTAATGATTGTGCGGACTCGTTGGCGAATCTGGGTTCCGTTCTAAGCCAAGATGAAGCTCCAATTGACCTGTCGTCAGCCAGAGCCCTGGTCCGAAAGCGCGAATATCAGTGCTGGCAATCAAAGCTCAGTTCCCAACGACTTGGCTGTCCCGTCCTTCCTCCTCCTTCCACCAGGGAACAATTCTTAAACAGGGCTGAGAGAAGCATCCTCTCCCAGCTCCGGGTTGGCGGGTTCTGTCCTGTCCTAAATTGGTATCTGCACCGAATTGGTGCCTCCGAAACCCCTTTCTGCCAATATTGTCCAGGAAAAACGGATGACCTGAACCATGTCCTAATCGACTGCCCCCAGGCGGATGCGGCCCGCCTCAGACACCTCGGTTCCAACCCTTCGCACCAGGTCCTGTGGGTTTCCCCGGGGAATGTGATTGCCTTTCTCCGGGAATGCGGGCGCCTATCAGGTGTCCGGATCAATTGACTTTTGCCAACGATCGGAAGCACAACAACAACAACAACAATGGACACAGGAAGGAAAAACACTTTTCTGTTTTCCCCGCAGTTTTCGAAAGAAATTTGCTAGTTTTTCTAGTAAAGGTAAGTTAGAAATTTTTAGAAAAAGCACCGGTAAAATTTGAAATTTCCGAAAATTTTTGAATTTTTCTGAAAATTCGGAAAATTCTCTAGAAGGCCCTGAATTTATTTATTGCTAAAAACCCATTTCAAACTTACAGTTATGAAACTTTACAAATTTCTGACCTGTACATAACTTTAGTTCTGAAATGAAAAACTTTTGGTCTTGTGCGCACTCTTTCTAGCGACAGAAAGAGAAAATTACTGAAAAAGATCAGTCAAAGTGCTCAAGAAAATTGCTACTGGGTCGTGAATTTCAAAAAATCGCTAGTTTTGCTGGAAGCCCAGCCCACAGACCCTCCGCAATTATAGAGGTCGGGGAAAAAAACCAACCCGCAAGTGGTGGGTAAAAAAACCAACCCCCCGTTTGGGCGATGGGGATGAGCTAGCGGGCTCAAATTTTGCAAGCAAGTAGGTAGGGCCCATCCCACCTACCATACCAAATTTGAGCTAAATCGGACCACTTTTGAGCATTTTGTGACATTTTGAAAATTTTGGCATTTTTGACCCCCCCCAAAAATTCAAAATTTGCCTATTTTTGAAGGCCTGTAAAAAATTTTCCATAGCAGTTAGATAATAACTTTTAATAGTTTCTATGAGAACAACATGTGCTCTTTCCAAAAATGTCGGTCTCGCCTTCCTGCGACGTTTGGCAAGCTGCCAGCAGAATTTTTACAAAATGGAAAAAAACCCAAGGGGTGGGGAAAAAAACCAATTTTTGCTTTTGCTGCCAAACTCCCAAAAATGGTTCTTCGTTGCTCAGAAGTCATCCACATAGCAAGTTTAATGCGTTCTTTCACGTGAACAGCTCAAAATTGCATTTGGACTTGGCAATTTTGTGCTAGCCGGTAAAAAGAAAAACACAGAACGAGGCACAGTAACACAAGATGCGCACTCAACCTCTTCTGTAGTTAGAGTCATTTTAAATTCAAGAGTACTGGATACATCCGACATAGACATATTCCGTTCCATTGCATTGCAAACCCCAACCTATTCAAAAATGAGTGTATATACGTAAAATAACATAGTGCATAACATACTAGGTGCCTTGGAGCACAGGCAATATATATCCTCAGATGAGTGCTCAAAGCCCCATGCGTCTCATCACCCAGCCTCACCAGGCGCGCACCTGGCATGGGGAAACTGGGTGGATATATATTTACTCCAAGAGTGAGAGTCATACGAATACACAAAGAATTATATAAAATTAACTTTATTTAAAAAAATTTTTTAATAATAAAATTTTGTCAACATTTTTGTCCGTAAACAGAGATTTTTTAGAAAGCCACTTCGAAATAATCTGTCGTAATTTATTATTGGAACATTGTCTATAAGTAAGTTTATGAATGAGTTTGACAACGGATTGCTCGAGAAATGACGTATTAGTACTTAACATAGTTAAACGTACTAATTCGTTATAAAATACTTGTCCAGCCATTTTTTGTGAGTAATTAGAAAAGGCATGTGGGAATTTAAGCGTAATAAAATTAAACTTTTCAGTTTTATCGAAAGGTTTTGTTATAAAATAACCATTTTTAATCGCAATTTCTATATCCAATACTTCAGCTAGACTATCGTCTTTATTTTGTCTTTTTAAAATCAAAGATAGTGGATAAATCATCGGTTTAACGATTTCAAATTTTCCTTTATCATTAAAAACCGTTAAATCATCCATATATCGAAAAATGTAAATCAACGAATTAGTTAGTTCCCAGTCTTTTTGTTTAATTAAACTATATATGAATTTGAATTCGCAATTAAATATAAACAGATTTACTAAGTATGGAGCACAATCTGTGCCCATGGGAATACCTATATTTTGTCTGCAAACTTTATCCCCAACAGTAAAAACCGTATTGCTAACTACACACTTTATAAATTCCTTTAAATTTTGTTTATCAATAAAATTTGAAAGATTTCTGTTGTTACTCCAGAAAGCTTTCTTAGTAGTAGCAACCATTCCACTCGTTCCCATAAAACGATCTATAAGATCATTCATATAAAAGAAAATATCATCGTGTGTTAGAGAAGTATACATTTCTGTAAAATCATAAGTAGCCACGTTTTGTGCGACCACCTTTTTATTCATTTCTTTAATTGCATCAAGTATCTGTTTTGAATTATCAATTACCCAAAATAATTTTAATTTGTACCTTCCGTTACGTTCAATAGCTTTACAATAATTACGTACCTTGATGTACAATAACTTTAAGCACTGAGAAACTTTAGATGAAATAGATTTCAAGAAAGAATTTTTTGAAGAGATAATTACTCGAAACTTTAATGGTTTTTTATGAAACTTAGGCAAAATTTGTATAAAAGGGAGCGAACCATACAAACTTTGTTCATTCAAACCATAATCCATAGCAATTTGCTGCTTCAATTCTGGTAATGTTATAGAAGTAAAACTATAATTTGCCACATTATGTTCATAACCAGTTTCCAACAGAAGTTGTCTTAAATAGAATTGTTTGCAGATGAGGCAAAAATTTTGAGAAGCCTTATCTATCACCGTAATTACAAAATGTTCTTTAATAAATTCCAAATAATTTTTGGCATCTACTGACAACTTCTCATTTTTTATAAATTCAAAATATTTGCTTTGAGATACTTTCTTAAGATTGTTTTTACAATCTTGAATAACAGCATGCATCCAATCTAAATAATCCGATTCTATCAAGCGCTTTTTTGAAGTAAAATTATAAATATAACTTTTCAATCCAGCTTTAATTTTTTTGATGCAGTTATTTATATCAGTCGCCTTTCGAAACCGATATTTAGGGCCTTTCTTCATTAGCTCCCTTAGTTCTATATTATCTATAACTTCTAAATCCCCAGTAATTACATGACCATGATCAGCATCACAAAAACGAGAATTAGTACATGCACAACTATAGGGTGTATTGATTACTGCATCCACTTTGAAATTTTCCACTGTCTGCCTATAGTTAAAAATAAAACTCGATATTGGTGGATCATATGAATAAAGAACCATAGGATTTGAATATTCTTCTTCAAACTCTTTATCCTTCCAGAATACTTTATTTTTGGCAAAAATTCGTCGAAAACATAGTATGTCCATTAACATATTATCAAAACGAAAAAATATTTTACTTTTGTTGTTTTTATTTTCATTATTCCTTTCAACAACTTCATGCAATTTTGCTCTTACAATATCTCTCATTAATTCAATAAATAACGTTTCTTTGGAATTTAATATTATCGCATACAACATTTTTAACATATGTTTAGGTTTACTAAATATAAATTTTAAAACATTTTTTCTAAATTTTTTACCGTCTGTGATATACCACATTTCTAAATTAGAAAGAAAAGATTTAGTATCGTTCATATTCCATTTAGTTTGCACGCTACTAGGTCGTTTGCTTCCGCGTACTTTGTTAACATTTTTCTGAACATATTTTCGGTTAAAATTCCAAAAAATAGCTATATCGTCTTTCTGTCCTTTCATTATTGTATTAAGTCCGTATGGAAATTTTGTGCGCAATTCTTTTATCCAATATTGTTCCCGATCTAATCTCGCATTCTTATCCATATTATCATCACCTGTAGATTCTACAGTTTCTATTAACTGTACACTATAATTTTTACAAGTTCCCATATTAAAATGTTCGATTAACTCAGTACAACCAGATTTGGACTGTGTCCGTATAGCATAAATATGTTCCCGAATCCTTTCTTTAAACATACGTTTGGTCTCCCCTACGTACTGCATATTGCAGTCATTGCAAGTTAACAGATAAATTAAATTTTTTGTAGTACATTTAAAATTTTCATTATTAATAGGTTCAATGTGATATTTACAAGAATTATAAGCACCGATAAAAGTCTTGGAGCTATTTGTTTTAGAACAAGCTAAACATTGAGAAAACGAACATTTGGTAAAAGAAGTAGGTGCTAATTAGCCACCCGGACCGGTTACTACACCCATAATAACCAGGGTGGGCGCGGGGTGGATTCCTACTAGCCAGGGTTTGCCTGGCTTAGGTGGGCGCGACCACCATTGGGTTTAACAACCCTCCCACCGTCCCACCGACAGCCTGGCCCGTGTTCAGCCGCGACTTTGCAACACGGTTATAACCGGATCACGACGGTGGCGCCTTTTGATGGTCCCCTAAAAAAGGGGAATCGAGAGGCATACTCGATTCTACACTATATTTGATTATAATTAATCATTAAATAAATAGAGAAAATCTTAAATTTTTTAAAAAATAATTTAGCGACTTTTGTGGTTGGCAGCTTATTAAAGCTACGCAATAAACAAAAAAATTTTATTAAAAAAGTTTTAAACTACTTTAAAAAATATTTTTGAAAACTTTATGTACTTATACGAAAAATAAAAGTAAGAATGGCTTTACAAGAGCCAAAAGATGTTTAAAATAAAGCTATTCAGTTCATCAAAGAGAATGTAAATTATATCTATTTATATATAGCTCCGTAATCCGACTAGTGATTAAAAGAATTTTGAAAAAATGAAAAACAAAGTTAGATAGACCCCATTTCGGGGTAGATCCCATAAAAGGGATTAGATAATCCGTATTGAGTTGCCTCAATAACGGAGTTAAATAGACCCACAAGGGGTAACCTGAAAAGGAAAGAATAAAGAACATATATATATATACTAAAAATATACATATATATATACTAAAAAGGGGTGGATAAAAAAGTTTAGATAGTCCGTATTGAGTGTAGTCAATATCGGAATTAGATAGACCCACGCAGGGTAACCCTAGCAAGCGGGATGGACGTACGAAAAACAAAGGAATATAAATATGCAAGAACCATATATACACATAAAAACACCAACACTTAATTCATGGGGTTTACATTATAATAGAAAACAGTTTAATAATTCGAATTAATTCGAATTAAAAATATTAATTTAAGTTAGCTTGAAATAAAATTAAATGTAACTGTAGCACCTAAGTGCAAACACAGGGGGGTACGTGGGAGTACTTCTCAACCGTTCGCAACCGTCAAAGTGCTCAAGAAAATTGCTACTGGGTCGTGAATTTCAAAAAATCGCTAGTTTTGCTGGAAGCCCAGCCCACAGACCCTCCGCAATTATAGAGGTCGGGGAAAAAAACCAACCCGCAAGTGGTGGGTAAAAAAACCAACCCCCCGTTTGGGCGATGGGGATGAGCTAGCGGGCTCAAATTTTGCAAGCAAGTAGGTAGGGCCCATCCCACCTACCATACCAAATTTGAGCTAAATCGGACCACTTTTGAGCATTTTGTGACATTTTGAAAATTTTGGCATTTTTGACCCCCCCCCAAAAATTCAAAATTTGCCTATTTTTGAAGGCCTGTAAAAAATTTTCCATAGCAGTTAGATAATAACTTTTAATAGTTTCTATGAGAACAACATGTGCTCTTTCCAAAAATGTCGGTCTCGCCTTCCTGCGACGTTTGGCAAGCTGCCAGCAGAATTTTTACAAAATGGAAAAAAACCCAAGGGGTGGGGAAAAAAACCAATTTTTGCTTTTGCTGCCAAACTCCCAAAAATGGTTCTTCGTTGCTCAGAAGTCATCCACATAGCAAGTTTAATGCGTTCTTTCACGTGAACAGCTCAAAATTGCATTTGGACTTGGCAATTTTGTGCTAGCCGGTAAAAACCTCATTTCGGCGGATCGGCTGTTTGGCTCAGCTAAAGCGGCCAAAAAGTACTCTGGGACAAAGAAATACGCGAAAAAACACTGAAACAACGTTTATTTTAATTTATTTCATCGAATTTCGAAAGATTTACAAATTTTTGCATTTTAACATAGAAACTGGCAAATTTGATGAAACCTAGCCAGTTGATGCTGCAAATTTTGATGTTTGATTTTCTCACTTATTATAAGGAATATCGCAAAAATAACTGCAGATATGAAGTCAGCGACGCCGATTTTACCTGTCGCATGCATAAAATCGCTAATATGAGTTACCCTGACCGAATACTGGGGTTGGTTTTTTTCCCATCGGTTGTTTTTTTCCCCGCCATTGGTTTTTTACCCCGGCTAATTAACCGTTAATTACTAATTAACGACAGGGCCTAGAGAGGCGATTTATATACCAAAATGACAGTCTAGACAGGGCTTGATAAGAAAATAATTTATAGCCGGATTGCTCCACTGGGTAGTTCTGCAGAGTCCAAAAAGTGACTACCTTGGTTTTTTTCCCCGACCTCTATACTTGTATCCCTACTTCTCGTTATCTTTTTGGAATCTTCCATTTCTAAAACTACTAGAACTAAAAAAACCCATGGTTAACGTATGAGTAAAGCAAATGTGGATGTGCAACGAGCACTGCATTTCAAATTATACAATACGTATGTAGGTCCAATTACCGAACATTTGGAAACTTAGCTTAATCCGTGCTGACTTATTTATAACTACGAATTTTTAAAACAGGGAAATGTTGTGGCAATGGTCGTACAAAGCTTTTAATTTTCACACTAACAATTTAGTAACCCAACGCACATATGTATGCACCAAGGTATACCTAGTGTAAGTTGGAGGACTAATATAGGCAAAGGTAAGACGAGGGCGTTTTAAAAACAAGTAAAACACAATTGCGCCGAAGGCGCAAAATTTTTCTCAAAACCTTATGTCAGTCAAAGCTTGAAGAAAGTTTTGTATTCTGTGCAGCAAAATAGTCAAGATAAAAATTTATAATTCACACTGGTCAAATACAAAAAATAGGAATTTCGGCTGAAAATAGGAATAAATAGGAATGTCTCGAAAAAATAGGAAAAAATAGGAACCGCAACAGGCCTGTCAGTATAACTGTCATGATTTTATTGATCGCTTATGCTGTTATTGTTGTTGTTTGTTTATCATCCGTCATGTCCTGATACGGAGTAAATTTTCTTCTTCTTCTTCTTCCGATAGTCCGAGGTTCGAATCCCCGCTGCCACAAAGCTTTCACAAATCCCCTTGAGCAAGGGACTAAGCACATATATATCGGTTCGCCGTGAGCTCTAGCCAACCCAGCTATCCATCCTTAATTGGTCGGTAAATGGGTACCACTATTGTGGGAAGGTAACAGGAGTCCGTGTAGGGCTTAAAGCCTTGAAGGGCCGGCCCCCCTTCCACGGATGTAGTCATCATTTGAGGAGACACTCCTGGCTCTACGGCTGTGTATCCGGGGATGAGCACCGGCACCCCTCGTCCCTGAAGCAGGGATGGAGATATTGTCCAGGGGTCACCTTTACTTTACCTTTTTTAGCGATTTTTCAGGTATATAATTAAGCGAATTTTGCAATTTTTCGCTACTTTCACTTATTTTTTTGAATAATTTCGAATTTTTGGCAAAACATTTTCAAACATTTAGGTACGTAGGGGTTTGAAAATTTTTAGGGGGGTCGGCCGAAGGCCGATTTAGGGGAGGGGTTGGAAAAAATTTTTAGGGGGAGAGTCGGCGACCCCTCCATTTGGGAGGGATGGGTTCCCCCACCCCAAACACGCCTATTGGGGTAGCCGAAGATGAGGGAGTGTGAGTCAAAAAGTCTAGGGTGTATATAAATCTTCTCAAAATTGGGGGAGTACCACCCGAGAAAAAGTTAGGGGTGGGGGTAACTTAAATTAGGGTGGGTGGGTTTAGGTTTAGCCCATAGTTTCCTTTGTGGGGCGGGGTTTAGCACCCCCCCCCCTAAAGATGTTTTGACATACCCTCCCCCATAGGTGGTGAGTGGGGGTTTGAAGAAATAGGGAGGGGGTAAATGTTTCAATTTTTGGCTAAAAATTGTCAAAGCTTGAAGGGGTAGGGGACTTGAAAATTTTTAGAGAGGGGGGTCGTCTAAAGTCCGATTTGGGTTTAGGGGTAGCGAAAAATTTTTAGGAGGGGGATCGGGGACCTGTCCATATGGGGGAGAAGGCTGCGTCATCCTAATCTTGTCAGATTCGGCCAATTTTGCTGGCCTTGCTAGCTAGAGGCTGAAAGTCCAGAAAGTGCCATTTCGCTGCTAGAGGACCGAATACAGGTCTAATTGTGGATTTTAACAGCCAGTTGAACGTAAAAAACAATTCTCTACACGTTGGACTAATAAGATCAAATTATGTTATTTTAGCATTTTTCAAAAATTACCGTATGTTTATACGTATATAAACTTTATGAAGCCTTTCCATTTGATGCTTCAATTTCAATGGCACATGAAATCTCAAAAAAGTTACCTAGATCGGGTTTTTTATTTATATTAGCTAAAAATGAGTTGAATTTTACACAGGAAGTGTCGCAATTGCGCTACAGCAATTTCCAAGACCTGTGACGGCTGGGTTTATTCCCCCATTGCCATTTGTGTTCCCCTATTGGGTTTTCCCCGCTACTTTTCCATTATATAATATACCGGTCGAACGGAGCTAGAGCAAAACTAACGTCAAAATCGAGCTCAGCGACCTCGAAAACCCTTATATATATACGTTGTTTTTGAGGTTGCCTGACACTTCTGGGAGTCCAACCTGGTAACCAGCCGGGCCTGGACCGTCCGACGGTAAATGTGATCTCAGAAGTCAGTATTAGCCCATAGTTACCTAAAAACTAATGCCAGATTTGAATTCAGCGCCCTTGAAAACCCTCTAGGACATGTTTATAGCCACTTCGGACTGTCCAGTTGGTAACTGGAGGGTCCGGACAGGTCCGGCAGGGGTCATGTGACCGTGGGTCATACCCCAGCAACATACGATGTTCTGAGATTCTTTGCCAAAATGCCGGGAAATAGGTTATAACCACTCACAAACACGAAAAAACAACGTTTTAGCCTTTAAAACGGCACTTTAGAGCCACCAGACTTCATACTGGACGCTGTCGTGGGCCATCAGTGACCACTAAGACTTCGACGGGGTCAGTTGCCTTAGTTGGAGCACTAGGTTAGCGGTTTGGGGTTCTAAATACGTTATTTAGTGCGCTCTATCCAAAACTGATGAGAAAAAGTTGCTAGCTGCTCTCTGGGATCCGGTCCGCCACTGATTTTTTTTGTTATTGGGTGATTTTTTTGTTAAACCTTCAACCAAAAAACAACACATTTTCGTCTACTGCTACTTACTGGTAGGTCGTAGAGCAACGAAACTGGGGTGGTTTTAAAGCTTAGCCCAAGACCTATCCATGGGTCCTCAAAGTAATCGATTTGGTTTAGTTTTGCGAAAGTTCCAGCCAAAAAACCGAATTTTGATTTTTTTGTTAAGCTTGCTATACCTATATACGACAACCTGTATATATTATTTCCTGTTTGAGTTTCAGATTTCTTTAGCTTGTGAAGAGACATTATTGAAGAATCATGACGCGAGGACCCAAGAAGCATCTGAAGCGATTGGCGGCTCCCCGTCACTGGATGTTGGATAAATTGACTGGCGTTTTTGTAAGTTTTAACCGGCGGGTCGTGGAGATGCCATGAGCGAGGAAATTGTGAGTCGGGCAATTTTAATTTCCACAAAATTCTTACTGCCGCAACCATATACTTACATGCACAAGTATAGTCAAGCGGGGAAAACCCATTTTAATACTCCAGTGTGGGCTTACCGGTATGAGCTATATAGGATTTTAATAGCCTATCTTGAAGAGCGTCCAAAATAACCCTAGAGGCTGTATTATTGTTGCTCCCGCTGCTTCCCTGCAAATTTTTTGGGACTTTGAAATTTTTGAAAATTTTGGTCCGTCCAAGTGCCGAAATTTGGCAAACTTTGGCTGGCCACCCTGAACTACTGGAAAGACCTAGGTAAGGTAAAAAGGTAAAGGTAACCCCCGGAGAATTCTCCTACCCTTGCCAGGGTCTAGAGTGCCGGTGCTCATCCCCGGATACACAGCCCTTGAGCCAGGAGTGTCACCTCGAATGATGACTACAACTGTGGAGGAGGGGCCAGCTCCTCAAGGCAGACGCCCTACACGGTCTCCTGTTACCTTCCCACATAAGTGGTACCCATTTACCGACCAACTAAGGATGGATAGCTGGGTTGGCTAGAGCCCACGGCGAACCGATATGTGCTTAGTCCCTTGCTCAAGGGGATTTGTGAAAGCCTTGTGGCAGCAGGAATTCGAACCTCGGACTATCGGATCCAAAGTCGAACGCCTTAACCACTCGGCCGGCACGGCACGGAAAGACCTAGACCAAAGCGGATTGTATGTATGTGTAGGGCATCTGTTGGGCTTCATGATGATATATGCCACACTGCTCTGACCCCTCCCGTGCGACCTGGGGGTTACCTAGAGTTGGCAGGAAAAACCCATCGGCGGGGAAAAACCCACTTTTCAAAATTGAATATTTTTCTAACCGTTAGTAGGAAAGGTCAAACTAATACATACATTTGTTTAATAGAGCCTATAGATTAAACTGGTATAGGTTTTACCTGGGTTCGTTCTGTTGTGGGTGCTCAAGGGGGTCGAAATCGGACATGGCGCCATTTCAAGCCAACATTTCAATTTTGACCAAAAATGCTTATTTTTGCAAATGGGTCTAGTTTAGCACTAAATACAAGAAAAACGCGTTTTCTACACTATAGAATGCCGTGTTACGTGTTAAACATACAAAATTTTCAAAATTCAATTTTTTCTGAAATTTTTCAAAAATGTTGGTATTTTTCGATGTAGACCTACTAAAAACAACCCCTCTTTCGAATGGCACCGTCAAAATTGTTCTGTCACGCTTCCAGCAAAAAATCCGGGTGAGTTTTTTCCCGCTGATGGGTTTTTCCCGACACGGAAAGCTTTAATTTCTCCATAACGGCAGGACCTAGAGAGACAAACTATACGTCATTCGAAAGCTTAGGGCAAACCCTAATTAAATCTGGCTTATTTTTACCTGGTGGTCCCTCCACTCGGCGACCTCCCCCCCCCCCATTCGAGGTCCCCCATAAATTTCGGCCTCCCCCATAACCCAAAAAATTGAATAATTTTACCATTTTTACCCTAACATTTCAAAAAATTTTCCTTCTTCGCCGCATTTTTAACGAAATTTGCACTTTTTTAGCTTAAAAAGCACCTAAAATTAGTCATTTTTTAGCGATTTTTGTCAGTTTTTGCACAAAAAACGTCAAAATTTGCAAAATTATTGTCAAAAATATGCACCCCCATTTTTGGTGAGCCCCCCACCATCGATGGGGGGGCAACTTTGAGCCCCCCCCAATAGATTTTGGCCTAAAAATAAGCCAGTGTATCAAAGTCGTGCTAGCCCAAACCAGTCGAAAGTTCTGGTCCAAGAAAGAAAAAGTGGATTTTTCCTGCTCGGCTGGCGGGGAACTTAAGCAGACAAGGCACATTCAGTAAAATACACGATTTTTGTGATAGAACATTACTGAACAGGATTGCACAGAGCTGCCAACAACTGCTAGCCTGCTAACATAGGTATAATAAAAAGCTGCACTAGGTTTTAGCGTTTTCTCATTTTTTCTTTTCTCTGATATCCGGAATCACTTCAAACAGCCTTCTGCCAGAAAAGGGCGCTTTTTATCAAATCTATGGGCTAAACGTATTTTTGTGCTAAATCCTGAATCTAAATTCTAAATTATTTCTAATTATAGGCCCTATTTCTTTAAAGATTAAAGGGATTATACCTATTTATATATTAAAAGTTAATCCAGTGAGTTAAACGGATTAAGTTTAATCCTATTCCTTTAATGCACCTAAAACTAAAATTTTAATCTAATCCTGTTTCTTTCCGCTTCCGATTCGTTTCACACTTCCGATTAAAAAACCAACGAGTTAATTTTAATTCGACCTGCTGAATTGCTGTTTCTTTAAAGCTTAATTTTAATCCGTTTAATCGCCCTTCTTTATTTTCAACTAGTTTCTAATCCTCGTGCAAAGTTGGCGGATTAAAATTTCAAATTGCTGTTTCTTTAATGGCGGATTAAACGGATTCAAATTACCTTGTTTAATCTTCGGATTAAAAATAGTGAGATTAAACGAGTTAATTTTAAACCTTTTAATCCGTTTAATCCGTTGAATCCTTCATTAAAGCCTGCTAAAAGTTAGGCGTTTTAAAATCGTTTTGAAAATTTTTTTAAATGCCCCCCATAAATACCCTTCCCCTCCCAAAAATCGTTCCCCCCAAAGTGGGTGCCCCTTTTGGTACCAACTTTTGCCCGGAACAAATCGCTCAGAAGGCCAAATTTTCAAAGCTTTTCCGGCGTCGCCGGAGATTTTTAGTCGATTTTTGCCTATTTAAGCACTAAATACGCTTATCTTTTGGCTATTACCTACTATAAAAATAGCCCAATTTTTAGCATGTTTTTAGAAAAATTTTGAAAAATTTTCGCCCCCCAAAATCAGAATGGCTGGCTCCCGAGGGGCCTCCCCAAAGAGCCCCCAAGAAAAATTCACTAGAATAAGCCCAGAACCCTATATAGTCTGCTTCCTAATTGTTCTGAGCAGGTTTCGTGAATTAGTTTGCCCCAAAGTTGAATTAACATCATTATGTAATGTAGTATTTAATGTTTATGACGATAATATATATTATGTGAGTTTTAGGCACCAAGACCGCGATCTGGCCCTCATAAGCTGGCAGAGTCCCTCCCTCTCATACTGTTCATACGTAATCGACTGAAGTATGCACTGACCTATGATGAAGCTAAACGAGTGGCGATGCAGCGTCTCATCAGAGTGGATGGGAAAGTTAGAACTGACATCAAATACCCTGCTGGCTTCATGGGTGGGTTTATTTGGCTTTTGTTGTCACAGAGCTCCGTTTTACCAGCTAGCAACGACATTTTGCGAAGTGTCACGAAATTAGCAGAACCTGTAGAGTCAGTAGCGTAAGTACAAAAAATTTTCAGGGGGGGGCGGTGTTGACCGAGGACTTTTGAGGGGGGGGGGGTGGTAAAATTTTCTAGTTTTGCGTGACATGCACACTGCGTATTATACTGCAAGTTGTCCTGTAAATTGAAAAGCCTTATATGGTTCATGTTTTCGACTTGTTACAACTGAAAGTGAAATCCTAAGTCCCAAATGGGGGGCCTGGGGGCGGAGCCCCCCAGAAGTTGAGAAAAATTTTAAATTTAGCCAATAAACGCTATTGAAACATTTAATTCTTTATAAATGATTTATCAATTGACTAGCAACATTTTGTAGCTTTATTTACTATTTTCTACGTTTATTGTCTTGTCCGAAAACGGAACTATTAGGATGCTCCCATTAAGAACTGCGTATTCTGATCATATCAACCAATTATGCCAAGACTGATGATGCTGGGAATAATAAAGCAGATAACAGCAAAACTGCAAAGCAACTTCTATATACAAACATTTGTTACATAGCATGTTTAATGAAAAATAATAATCTTGATAATCTAAATAACCAAAATTCGCGCCGGAGGCGCGAAAATTTGTTTATTGGGGTAGAAAATGCATCAATGTTGAGTAAATTTGAAGCATTAATGTATATATAATTTGTGTATGTTTCTAATAAAGTTAAACGCCCGCGCTCCGCGCGGGCGTAAAATTTCTCTTTTGCCCAATTTTTCAGGGGGGCAAAGCCATGATTTCGGGGAGGGCGGCCGCCCCCCCCGTATCTACGCTAGTGTGTAGAGTAGACATTTGTAATTCTTTGCTGGATCTTACGGGAATCTTCAAGTTGGTGTCTTGCTTTGTTTTGTGCATACTTAATTAAGTCAAATGTCATTCTCAAAACTTATTTTGTGTTGGCAACTGCATTGATTTATAATCTCAGCGGCATGCCAGCCGCTATTATTCTGTCTTATTAAACTGCCAACCTGGTGTTCCCTGGGTTTATTTTCGGCGTGCTCAAAAGTGCTCAAAAATTAAGTTAAAGTATACGCCAAAATAGACGATTTTTACCAAAACATTCCGGCGAAGCCGTTAGCCGTAGCAATTTACTGCTCACTTTTGCAAAGTTTCCCCTCTCCCAGGTTCGGTCCCAAAAATTCCTAAAAATACACTGCTGTCCAGATGCTAAATTACTACGCCAAATTGTGCTGTGATAACTACTGGGGTTTTTGTAGGCAAAAATGGGGGGGAATTGCTGAAAATTTTGAACAAAAATTCTTAAAACTTGGCATTTTCTGGGCACCGTATCGTGAGTTGGGGGAAGCCCAAAAAAGTGGGGATGGGGCCGAGCGGGGGGGGGGGGAGGAGAAGTAGAGTGGGGGGAACCCGAAAAGTGAAGGGGCGTCCCCCGTCCCCCCCACAAGTAAAGTAAACTCAGGTCCTCGTCTCAGATGTCCTCGTGTTTTGTTTTTGGCATATTCAACCATGTGTATTCCAACTACTGCCTACTGATAATATATATTTTTGTAACTGTTTTAGATGTGATTAGCATTGAGAAAACGGGGGAACATTTCCGTTTGGTTTATGATGTGAAGGGACGCTTCTGCATTCATCGTATTACACCAGAAGAAGCCAAGGCTAGTTTTTATTATTTGTGTTTTGCCTCACTCTCACTATATAGATTTTAGAAAAAATTCGACAACTCTCTGTTAAAGCTATTTTTCGTTTCCGATTTTGCTATACGGTCCTGTCAGGCATTTTTGACACAAAATCAGAATGGCATTATCAGCTATGTGCCTCATTAGCTTGCGCATGCCTCATGTTACAGCTTTTGCTCTTCTTATGAGACAGTCTTACTTTACAAGTTACCATTTTGGATTCGCAGCCTACTTTTTATTTTGTCGGATATGCTTTCTCTGGTCAGCCTTTGCATTCCAGTAAATTACAATAATTTGTGTTTCCAGCTTCATCTGTTGTTGTCTCATTTTTAATTTTCTTTGTTTTTAAGTATAAACTGTGCCGCGTCAAAAGTGTGCGAGTTGGGCCGAAGGGAATTCCGTTTGTGACCACCCATGATGGCCGCACCATCCGATATCCAGATCCTGGTCTGAAAGTGAATGATTCTGCTAAGGTTGATCTGGCCACTGGGAAAATCACAGACTTTATCAAATTTGATTCAGGTATGTGGCAGTTGTTTGTTTCCCCTTGACTGTTTGAGTTATTTGGAGCATGTGATTGCGTGTAACATTTCACTGTGTTCCCTGTCGATACCATTGATCGAAGGGTTTTAATCGGTTTACTGTGTCCACACTTCACAGGTGTTTCAACTGTCCAGGTGGCATTCTACTGAAGGAAGGCATACACCTTAATCTTACAGTAGTTTTTCAGTTTCACATATTTCCAATATTAAACAGAACTTTCAAGGTGGTGATTCCCTTTGGTCACATAAAGTTTGCACCATTATTACTCATTCATTACTTGGAGTTAAGAAGCCATTTTTATATCAAAATGTAGCTTGACATTTTCTCTTTTTAATGCATGCCACGAAACTAATGTTGCTTTTCTAAAATATTTTTAACACATTTCAGAAGAAGTATAATTTTCCAGAATTTTTACAGACTCAAGTGAATTTTTTCGCGAGACATCGGTTATATCATTCGATACCTCCATCAAATAGCTGGGGACGATTTTTTATTTATTGTGAAATCGCTCTTCGTTATAGAGAAATAGGCTGAAATGTGTGCGTAACCTGTATTTTGCCTACTTTTTCCAAAATTGTCAAGCGATAACTTTAGCTAGAAACCAGAAATCGGGGCAACTAAAAAAATCGTCCCTGGGTATATTTGTGCAGAGCACATTTGTTGGTGAATAGCAAGGCAAGCAGCAGCCCAGCTTGCATGGTGAATGCTCTACAATCTTTGGAAAAAAAATTGGTCGTGTTTTTGCAAAAACTACATTTTTTATGATAGCAGCCTACAGGATAGCAGTTGGAAGACAATCATGCGTCGGATAATTTGTCCCTGTGAGACCTTCAGATCGACGCCCTTAGTTTGATTTTACGGCTTGCGTAGTTCAAGAAATGTTGGATAATTTGATTTCTGCAAAAATGACAAGTTTGGGAAGTTTGAAATTGGGAAAAACCACTCTAACCGGAAATCTCGAATTTTTGAATCGGGATTGCGCGGAGGGTGTTAAAACGCTAAAAGAACTTATTTCGGAAAGTTTCATCAAATTTCAACTTGATTTACGCCACCAAACAACAATATGTGCCCAAAAGGAATCACCACCTTAAGTTCAATGACACTATAGCATGGTTTGACTTCCAGAACTTCACGGAAGGGAATTTAATTGGCAGCTGCGCATTGCGGCGCCTATATACCTACCTTGAAAGCTGCCGCGCGCCTCTTAAGTTTTCTATGTGGACTCTACGTGCCAGTATTGCGCATGCATCATCGCGCTTAAACTTTTTCTAGTATACAATTTCTAAATTGTAATTTAATGTATACAATGTATCAGTGGACTAGTGATGGCTGTTTAGGCAACCTGTGCATGGTGACTGGAGGTCGTAACACCGGTCGTGTGGGTCTGGTGATGCATCGTGAGCGTCATCCTGGCTCCTTTGACATTGTTCACGTCAAGGACTCGGCTGGTCATACTTTTGCTACACGGTACGCTGTTCTTTCAGTCATGGTAAACTCACTCCACAGTGATTAATCCTGTGTGACATCCACACTGGTGAACCTTTTATTTGTTGAAGGGGTATGCTGGGCGTACTAGCACTTTGGCCCCGTCAANTNTCANNAANTACNC
>JASAND010025443.1:0-12960 GCA_030248195.1 Trissonchulus latispiculum
TTACTCTTCAAAGTTGAAGTTTCGGCAAAAATTTAAAGATTTTTGGCTTACGAAAGGAAAATTTTATTACTGGTGCGAGCTATAAGTAGTGTTGTCATCCGGGCCTGTTTCGGGCTCGGGCCCCGGGCCTGGCCCGAGTCCGGCGCGAATCAAGATTCGATCGTACCGGATATCGTACCGACCCGGATTTTTTTCGGGCCTGCCCCGAAACAGGCCCGGATTTTTTCCCGGGCCGTTTCCGGGCCAAAGGAAAAATTGATATAAATGGATAGAAAAACACCAAATCTTTATTTAGAATCCTTGAAACTAGAAGCTTTCCACTTCAATTGAACTTAAAAATATTAATGTATTGTATAATTTATATCAAGTATTGATTAACAACTAGTATCCTTGCTGTTTTGACACTTTTACTCCTCTGCAGCTCGATATCGTTGATGAATAACCGAAATAGGTTTCATTCAAATGTTTTCAAAGATATATATGTGAGATTGGTTAGTGAGGATCACATTTATTATATTTATTAGTTTCTACTTTATTCGGACTACGTTCATAAAAATCCAAGAGACAAATACGAGAGGTTACAAGTAATGTATATACAATAAAGTTTTATTTTAGATTAAGAGGCATTGCTTTTAAGCCAATTTATTGTTTTCTATAATATGTTATTTTTACATTTATTTCATATCACTCATGTTTATCATTTGCTAAAAGCTACATCGAAAATCGTTTACTAATTTTGACCATTCGGGCCGGTTTCGGGCCCGACACCCGGGCCGGCCTCGGGCCTGTTTTGGGCCCGAAATCCGGGCCTGGCCTCGGGCCGGGCCTGGCCTGGCCCGGCCCGGGGCGCGGCCCGGATGATCAGGAACGGCCAGGCCCGGATTTTCTCTAACGTGACAACACTAGCTATAAGGCTGTAATTTGGCATAACAGGAGACCCTATAGGAGCACTCATTTGTGCCAAATGGCAAGAAATTCTGCCGCGTGAAGAAATTTTTAAGTAACTTTAATCTTCAAAAATTGCCAAAAACGCCTTTTTTGGGCAATGGAACCCCTGAAATCGAACAATCAAATTTTTTGAAATTAAACGACAAAAGATTACCCACAAAAGATTTCAGCTCGATTAGTGAAGGTTTGCGACTCGTATGGCTGCAGAAAGCCTCTACACAGGATCCGACAGACTGAAAATGGCGGTTTCGTCAAGTTTTAAAGATTAAAGTTGACATAAAAAAATTTTTCACGCGGCAGACTTTCTTGCCATTTGGCACAAATGAGTACTCCCATAGGGCCTCCTTTTATGCCAAATTACAGCTTTATAGCTAGCACCAGTAATAAAATTTTCCTTTCGTTAGCCAAAAATTAGGGATGCACCGGGACCTGGCCCCGGCCCCTCCCCGGTGGTCAGGCCCCGGTCCCGACCGGGGCCAAAAATCGAGCCGAGCCGCGAGCCAAAATCCTCATCTCTGCCTTGAAGCTTGGGCCTAGCAGTCAGTAGAAATTTTTAATTAATTATGTTGGTAGTTGTGAAAAAAGGGCTGTCGGCCACATAAACGCGACGGCTGCACATGGCTGGAAGGCAGTTAAGATCCCAGTACCCGATGTTTTTTGACCACACAACTGCTCTATATCTTCGCCAAAAAGTAGGCCAGTCGGACAAAGTCGGGACAAGTCGATTTTAGTAGCCCCCCCCCTTAAGGTGCTGGTTTCCTTTCGGGTATTTTTGACTCCTACGACTTTAATCCTTTACGCAAAGGGCTGAACCTTACGAAGTAACCTATTTCCGTGCTCTTTAACATTTTGGGACAAGTCCCGTATTCTTAGGCCAAAAGATAAGACAGTTTTGGTTTTTGGCCTTAAGCTCCCAGTAGGTAGACAAGACACGGGATTGGTTGGTATGGCTGGAAAGAGGACTCGAAAATGAACAGTTTTGCTCTTAGAACCCTTGAGCTATCTCCAGTGGTTAAGTCAGTATAAGCAAAAAACTGTTTTTAGGGTCAAAATTTTCCAGGAAATCAGTTTTTTCTAAATTACAGCCACATGTTAAGGACAAAATTGGCTTAGTTATACTCAATCGATACATCGTCCAAATGCACATTTTATGAATGCCTAATAGCCGGACTTTATTGCTTTCAGCTAGAGATTTGGCCGAAAAACCATTTTGGCAAAACTGCGATTATTTTGTTTCGAACATCGATTTCTCAAAAACTATTCGTACGGATTCCGGAGATTTTCGGCAGAATCGAAATTCGCACTTCTGCGGAGGGACGTTTTTCTTGGTTTGGGCTAAAACATATTGAGTAGCAAGAAAACTCATGCAAAGTTTCGAAATTTCGTGTTACTGTGCATTTGGCCGATTTTCTCGACCGTTAAGACCTGCTGAGCCAAATCCAAAAAAAAACGTCCCTCGGCCCATATGTCCTTCATATCGTGGCACAAAAAGAACTTTTGGCCGATTCTTCAGTTTTGAGAAATCGATGTTCAAAAACTTTTGGTCTATATTCATCCTGTTAGATGTCAGCTTGTCAGAAAATTTCTGCTATTTTTTGCTAATTTTGCCAGTTCTGTAAGCTCATGTGAATGTACAGATAATAAGCTTTAAAACGACGTATAAAACTCTTTGCAACTCCCAAAATTGCGAAAGTTATAGCGTTTCAAAAAAATCACCACAAAAGCACTGCACAAAAGGATACCGATACCACCACCTTAAGGGCGCCTTGTACGTTGAAATTTGTCTAATTCTCAAAAGCTCACAGTAACTGCAGAACACGAATATCTCAAGGAAATTTTCTTCATGGGCCATTACTGTTCTCATTTAGCGTCAGTGTAGAAAATTGTTCGACCTAACTATCCTTTTGGTATCCTTTTGGGCAGTGCTATTGCGGTGATTTTTAAAAACACTATACTTTTCGCAATTTTGGGAGTTGGAAAGAGCTTTATACATCGTTTTAAAGTTTATAATCAGGACGTTTACATGAGCTTACGAAACTAGCAAAATTAGCAAAAAGATTAACAAACGTTTTCTGACATAACGGCTAAATATAGACCAAAAATCTTTGAACATCGATTTCTCAAAACTTTGGAATCGGCCAAAAGTTCTTTTTATGCCATTATATGAAGGACATATGGCCCGAGGGACGTTTTTTGTATATGGCTCAGCAGGTCTTAATGATCGAGAAAATTGACCAAATGCACGGTAACACGGAATTCGCAACTTCCCGTTGAGTTTTCATGCAACTCGAAGCGTTTTAGCCAAACCAAGAAAAACGCTCCGCAGAAGTACGAATTTTCACTCTGCCAAAAATCTACGCACTCCGTCGAGTGGTTTTTGACAAATCGATGTTCAAAACATCGCATTTTTGCCGAAATGGTTTTTCGGCCATATCTCTCGCTGAAACCAATGAACTTCAGCTAATAGCATTGATAAAATGTGCAACTTGACTGTGTATCGACTGAGTAATAATGGACCACGATTGTCGGTAAAATTTGGCAATAATTTAAAAAAATGATATCCTCGAAAATGACCATTTTCCCCTTAAAACGGATTTTAGCTATACTGACTTAACCTTTGGCGACAGCTCAAAGGTTGCAAAAGCGAAAATGTTCATTTTTGTGTCCTCTTTTCATCCATAACAACCAATCTGGTGTTTCGTTTAATTACTGGGAGCCTAAGACCAAAAACTCAAACTTTTTTATTTTTTGCCAAAAACTACGGGACTGATCCCAGAATGTTAAAGAGCACAGAAATATATAGGTTTTAGCTATTTACGTCAAGGATTAAAGCCGTATTAGTCAAAATCCGAAGTCAAGTCAGAAAGGAAACCAGCACCTTAAAGGTTACTCTGAACTGCATAGATTAACTCTAGATGACTTATAAGGAGCTGCTTTGATGCGCAACCAATTACTTTCACTTTAATGATCCTATACAGTCCAAACGCAACAACAGGTACTAAACTCTGACACAAAAATGTGTGTACAAAATTGTGATCACTTATGCTGCATTTAATATTCATCGGAGACCCATAACATTATATATTTTCTGAATCGTCATGCATGAGAGGAAAATTTTTATAAAATTTAAAATTTTGAAACATTTCAAAAATTTAAAAATTTTGGTTTATCGAGGTTTTTTCTTCGGAATATGCAAGCTAAAAATTTCTTTCCTTCGAGAAAATATTCCCATCTGAAAACACGCAGAATGACGCAAGAACAAAAAGTTTTGAATTTTTATTAACATTTTCTATTTGCAAAATCCTTTGATCTTTGCCGCTTTTCCAACTTTGACAAGCTACTGCTCGCTCAGTATATACTTGATAGAAAATTTTTTGTTTTCATTTTCGGGACCGCTTAGGCATCTACGTTAGCGCAGTAAAAATTGTTTTTCAAAATTTGAAAGTTGATTTTTTGAAAAATTACCACTTTTGGCCCAAAATTTTCATATGCCGTTATCGAAAAATTGCGTGTAGATCAGTGATGCAACCGGGTCACTTATGCTTGACCCGGTGACCCGGTGACCCGGTTGAGCCCTGACCCGGTGACCCGGTTTTTCCAAAAAATTCCAAAATCTGCAAAAAATTTTAATTTTGCCTAAGAACGCTAAATTTTTGGCTTCGATGTTCCGTCACCACCCAAAAAATAAATTACGATATGTTTGTTCTAGCTTTTTAAAATGTATGTAATAGTAACAGTAGCACTTTCTAAATTTATGCAGAATTGAGTTGGCAAAACCAATAATTTATCCGTCTGCGAAATTTTGCAGGGTGTAATATAAGTGCTTGTCCAAAAACACTGAGTATATACTTTAAAAATTTGGTTTTTATTAAGTATTGCGTTAAATTAAATTAAATTGTACGCTTATATTCAACATTTACCTTGGTTACGAAAATAATCAGCAAATCATGTAGTATTAAATAGATTCATACAATAATCATGAAACTGATAAAGCTAAACAATAATCTGCCAGAGACCGACAGATTCAAATAACCTCAAGCTGCGAAAATGCTCAAGACTAAAACGCAAGAAAAAAGCAAATTAATATTGGACATCGAACAAAAATTTAAGCTAAAATTTTAGCTTGGTAAGCCAAAAATTTCAGATATTTAAGGTAAGTTCATAAAACCGGGTCAAGACCGGGTCGAAGCTCTTGACCCGGTGACCCGGTCCAAAAAGTGACAAGAACTGACCCGGTTCCCTCTCTGGTGTAGATAAGTCATGCTAAATATTCCATCTTTGCTGAATCCAACGATGCCAAAATGTTGCTGCCACGACGCATATTACGTGCTATAAATTTTCAACGATTTGCGCTAATTAATTTCAACAGGATTTCGAGGAATAGTGTCTTTACGTAATAAAGAAAAAGGTTACCCAAAAACTTATTGAAATCAGGGCAAATCTTTGAAAACCAAACCAACCGATACCCGCAACGTTTTACGAAAGGCATACTGCTAAATTTATCAAGAATGCCTACAATGATAAACTACATTTAAAGCATCTCAATTACAGACATTACCGTGCCATACAGTATACATGACGTTACAAAACAACTATTCGCTAAGGATTTTTCAAATAATTAACCTGCAGAAACACTGCAGGGCTTCCCTTCCCAGAAACTGAAGAATTTTTGGAATTGCAAACAAATATGCGCTTGAAATATTTTAAGATTGGTCTACATAGCAACCAATATCTAGAAGTCTAGGATGCCATAAACTCCTAAATTTTTGTTTGAAATGTTGACTTCTGAATACTAAAAGCTAAAAACTGACAAAAATCTAATTCAGTTCTGAGTTTGATTAATACAGTCTGTTAAAACTAACGCATTTTCTGCTGTAAGTTAGAAGACTTTCTGCTCTGCGTAAGGGCTTTCAACGTTAGAGGTAGCCACGAGAATGAGGTTGGCGAAGTAAATTTCCGCAACGGTGAACCAAAACAAAACTACAAGCCCGTCAAGACATAGCAAGTTCGATAAATACCTACGATAGTCGTCGGTTCGTCGGTTATTAGACGGGCAACTTACCAAAATCATAAGTTATCCGCTTTAGATCGGCTACATCCCATTGTTAATTCGCTTATGGTAGTTTAACCATGAGATTCGACCTGTTGCACCAGCCACTGATTACTGATTAATCAGTAAAATTTGTTGCACCAACTATACTGATTACAAACAGTAATCAGGATTACTGATTATTTTCGTTTAAATTTGATGCCGTGCTGGCCGAGTGGTGGTAAGGTGTTCAACTAAGCCACAAATCCCCTTGAGTAAGGGACTAAGCACATATCGGTTCGCCGGGGCGGGGGGGGGGGTCCAGCCCAGCTATCCTTAACTGGTCGGTAAATTGGTACCACTGCGGTGGGAAGATAACAGAAGTTTGTGTTCTGCCGTAATGCCCCATGAATGGCTACCCTCCCCTACACAGCTGTAGTCAACATTAGAGTATAGTTGTCGCTCCTGGCTTCGGCTTGTGAAGCACCGGCACCCTATAACCATCAGTAGGTTAGAGTTCTCTCCAGTCTCCTTTACCAGGATTATTGCAACACCAGTTTACTTTTTCAGTATAATTAGGGGCATATTTCGTGAACCTCTCTGATTTTACCAAATAGTAAAAATTTGTTTATAATTGATTTTCTACCCTTTCTAGCAAATATTTCCTACTTCCGCTATAAATATGCTGCAGTAGTTTTCTTTGTCTTGATAAGCCGATAAGTACACTTAACACTAAAAAATAATGGATATGCTAAAGAAAAAATTCCAGAAAGAACTCAGCAACCCCTTACAACTGCAGTTCTAGTTCTAGCTATCTCGCTTTCCTACCATAACATCAAAACTAATCCCATCGATGAAGTGGCAAACAATTTATTAACGAGAAAACGCCGAAACAGGTACAGTCACAGTCAGCACAACACATTGTACGTGCAAATGCAAAACAAGCGTGACATTATGCGAATTGTGAAGAAATTTAAAACTGCTGCTAAATAAACCAACGAAAATAGCAGACACTTTACGTGGATTAAAGAAAAGCAGAACCAAAACCCGCAACCCGCTCACGTTACACTACGCGTAATTGCGTACACTGGCACAGAGCATGCCTTGGCAGCAGCATAGAGAGCAGTTTGTTACACTCCATTTTGAACTGTTTTATCGAAAAGCCTGTCTTTTCGAAACTTGGTCTTTCAAAAAAAGCTGCTGCTTTCAGATTTGAATTTGATTTGAAGTCTCAAAATTTATTCAAAAAGCCATGGTATATACATTCTCCGGATCAATTTTGGACATGCGAGGCCAAGAGAACCTTATAATTCACACCAGCTTCCGGGAGTGGGATTTTATAGACTACACACTTTAAACAATGGAGCCTAGGCATGACACAGAGCAACTCCAAAAACAAGATACATCTCCAAAAACTTACACAAAATAAGAAAAACATTCAACAAAATCGGAACAAATACAATGGAACAAGAAGTATACTTAGAAGTCAACCAGCAAAAATACAATAACTGTCCTAAGGCCATTTGTATAAATTAAAAATACAGTATTCAAGGCTGTGGTCAAAGCTCCTCTTTCACATATTTCGGTTTAAGTTCTTCTATTCTTCGCACAAACTCCGACTTCTCTGTGCACGCCTTGCATGTTTCTCCCCATTTTTCTAAAATTTTCTTCAGCTCCTTGACACGCAGTTTATTCAGATCAACAGTTTTCCAATCAATTTCCTTGTCTGAAATGCAACAATAAAGGATCCTGTTGCGTACGCACATGAATACACATGTATGTACGTATATTTCTATTTGACACGAGAAGAGAAAATAAATTATACTGCCAGTCGCCACAATAGCAGTCATCCCGCTATCTGTAGTTCTGCTTGTTTGCAAGTAAACACTATGCAACACGTAGCTTACTGGAGTGCACTAAGAGGAACTAATAACTGTTGAACTCATATCTACGCTAATGCCACTGTGATGCAAACTTACTAGGAAAGGAACAGTGGCCACCAGTGTTTTTTTTGCTCAAAAACGCGTGTAATTACACACTTTTTTCTGGAAAATAGCAAAAAAATTTTGGCGACTGTGTAACGTTACACCAATGGTCGGAACTTTTTCCAATGCTCATTCATTTATTTCCACATATTTACCGTTTTTGGGGGGCTTCGCCCCCAGACCCCCCTTTTGCACCGTGTCTTGCATTTTATTTTCCGTATTATTTAAGTACAATTAGTTATATGCATATTATATTTGCTATATATATTTGTTCGTTCTTGTATTAAAAACGCGTGCACACCAAAATTTTTCAGCTTATGAAGCAAAATTTAACTGGTTCCTTGCCAAGTTTTATGCTACAGGAGTCCTATCGAAAAATTATGCTCCTTCGGTGCACTGGTGTTTTCCTTCGTTCTATCAAGTCAAAACCAATAAATGCAAATCATCGATGTAACTGCTCAGTTTTTTAATTTTGTCGATCTGATTTGGTGAAACTCCAAATATTGCTGTAAATAAGATGTTAAAATTTCACTTATAATTTTTTAACGGAATAATTTTGTTAACTATAAAATTGTATACATGTGTTAAGCAAAACGCGCGTAAATTAGGAATTTTTAGGTAGTTACACACTTTTTTCTGAAAAATAGCAAAAAATTTTGGAGAGGTGTGTAACGTTACACATAAGCCGTCGGCGAAAAAAAAACACTGAGTGGCACCTTTAATTTTTAGCACTTTTAGTTACAGCACCATGAAAAACAGGCTTTTTATAATGTATTTTTAACATTTCTAACACCAGCCCACGACAGATAAAAAGATTTAGCCAGAAAGATAAAAAACAAAACCAAACCGAAAGCCATTAAATGACAATTTTAGGCTACATCCTCTGTTGCATGTAAATTTTCGTGAAGAAGGCTAGTTGTTCTAAAAAGGCAACATGTTTTCCGAAAGTCCGGGAATAAAACACTTAAACATTTTGTCTCTGAAATAACATGAGCTTAGAGCAATAGTACGTAAGTAGTATGCACACATACTTTACTAACTACAAGAGGTAGCCACCAGAAATTTTCTCCATAAAGCATGCACAGTTTTGAGAAAATTAAAACCAAGTGGCACTAGTACCAAAAATGCCCTAGACGGGCATGGGTTCCGGGTAGAATAGGGAAAGAAGGCTGAAGCGGAAAAATGCCAATAGATTCGTGCAGATTGATGTTTAGCCAGAGCCTAAAATGATTGAAACCAGCTTCTTGGTGGAGAATAGGGAATCTAATCAGCGTCTAAAATGATTGAAACCAGCTGTTTGATGCAGAATAGGAATCTAGCCAGCGCTTAAAATGATTGAAACCAGCTTTTTGGTGCAGAATAGGAAATCTAGTCAGCGCCTAAAATGATTGACACCAGCGTCTGGGGTAGAATAGGCGCCTCTCTCCATCCACCCTATTCGCGTGAAGTGCTCAGATACTCAATCATAATGGCGTGAGCATAATGTGTACATTGGTATGAGATGGCTTATGAGATAAATTATCAGCCGAGATATAAAGTAATCAATATTTAAGACCACATAGGTCATTCCCCACAAAGAGCTGTACTAAACAATGTGACGGTTCAAAGCAATGTCGTCTCCGGTGGACTAAATGCAATGGATATTAAACAGTCGTTATGCTAAACAGAATCAGTTAACCGCTTCCTTAAATAATGCGCATAAACATGATAATATACGCTGTATGTATATCAATTATCCACCACGACAGGGTAGCATATACATGTGTACGTTCGTAGATTGCAACATGATACATTTTGTTCAGCCTCAACGTAAGGTTAGCATAATGCGTATTTCACACATTCAGCTGTACGCAAATGTGTGAAGGACTGTTGATTCCTGACATTGTTTGTGATAACGCATCATCCCTCCACCTAAAGCAAACTGATTTTTTCATACTCTACGAGGAACTGCTGACGCACACTAACACGCTCGCGCTCCACACATACACATACACACACACACACGCGCGCGCGCTTATATACTTGCTGAGTTCATTCCACGAGAATTCTTCGAGTTCACGCGAATAGGGTGGATGGAGAGAGGCGCCTATTCTACCCCAGACGCTGGTTTCAATCATTTTAGGCGCTGACTAGATTTCCTATTCTGCACCAAAAAGCTGGTTTCAATCATTTTAAGCGCTGGATAGATTCCTATTCTGCATCAAACAGCTGGTTTCAATCATTTTAGACGCTGATTAGATTCCCTATTCTCCACCAAGAAGCTTGTTTCAATCATTTTAGGCTCTGGCTAAACATCAATCTGCACGAATCTATTGGCATTTTTCCGCTTCAGCCTTCTTTCCCTATTCTACCCGGAACCCATGCCCGTCTAGGGCATTTTTGGTACTAGTTTCTTGCATTTTAACGCTGTAGAGCAATAATTAAAGAAAGGCCGCGCTCTTAGGATATGTGTAAGGGAGTGGGGGGAAGTGACGCCGCGTGGGGTAGGATAGAAATTAAAATAGCAGCCTCTTGTTTTAGCCATTTGCCGAATTTTGCCAATTTGACACATTTTCAAAAAATTTTCCGGCGAAAATTAGTCATTGTTTAGCGATTTTTAGCAGTTTGTACACAAAAAACCCACACAAATTCTAAAAAAATTCTAAAAATATTCCCCCCATTTTGGGTGACCCCCATAAAAATTGCCAAGGGATAAGCCAGCCCCCCAGACTCGCCCCCTCCAGGATTAGGGCCTGCCGGCCCTCCAGACTTCAGAAGTCAACAGAAAAATAGATTTTTTGGGTAATTTTTAAAATGTTCCAGTTTCGTCGGATTTTTTGTCATTATTTAGCATTTTTGTCTATTTAACCTTAAATTTAGGTCAAAAATAGTTTAATTCTTAGCTCAGCAGCAAAGAATTATTTATATTATTATTTAGCTATTTTTAAACATTTTTCGATAAACTTCTCCTCCCCAGAAATCCGTTTCCCCCAGGACCTGGGGGGCATCGCCCCCAGACTTCCCTCCAGAAATTTTTCCTAGGAAAAAGCCAGGTCGATGTGAGGGGGCTAGCGGCGCGGCGTGGGATACATGGGATAAAAATTTACATTAATAGCAGACTGTTTTACTATCACTGTTTATGCAAATTTGAGCCGGCAAAAGCGTGTATTTAAAGCAATTTTCTGAATGGCTGCCGATAGTGGGGAGGGGGGGGGGGGGGAGTAGCGGCGCCGCGTGGGGACATAGAAATCTAAATTGCAGGCTCTTTTATTCTAATTTGACAACGCAAATGTGTGTTTAACGCAATTTCTGAGAGGTTGCCGATGTGGATGGGGGGTTTGCGGCACCGCTGAGTCGACTTCGGTGGGGTCCTCCAATGACAAAAAATGTTTGCCTCACGAAGGGATTTCATCTGATACCAAGCTTGGTCACTTCTGGAAAAATCGATTTTGGACAGGTCCGGACCCTGGCCAAGGCGACACAGGCCGCTGGGGCCACTTTTGAGGGGTCCTCCAATGACAAAAAATGTTCGCATCACCAAGGGCTTTCATTTGATACCAAACTTGGCCACTTTTGGAAAAATCGCTTTTTGGCCATTTTGGACCGGTCCGGACCCTGGTCAGGGGCCCACAGACCGCTGGGGCCACTTTGGAGGGGTCCTCCAATGACAAAAATGTTCGCCTCACCAAGGGCTTTCATTTGATACCAAACCTGGCCACTTTTGGAATGGAAAAAACGATTTTTGGCCATTTTGGGCCTGGTCCACGGCCCGGACCCCTGGCCAGGGCGCCACAGAGGTCCGGGCGGTACCTGCTATTGCCTATGTTGTTGTCCTCCCGCAGCCCACCCTCACACACCAAATATGAAAGCTGTATCTGCAGCGGATCTTTCTATGGAAGAGGTTAAATTTGGACGTGCGACGCGGTAGGGGCCCACCTCCATCAGGGTGCCCCCAGCCCCATGGATAGGTCCCAGAGCAAAACTAATGGGCCATTTAGATTCACCATATAGGGGTTCCTATTCGAATACGAAACCTCAGCCCAGCACCTCTTATGTATAGGGCTGCCTACTCCGTAGGCCCAGACCCCCCTTTTACACGTTAACTAGTGACCCCTGGCCAGGGCGCCACTAAGCACCGAGCAGCACCATCTCGCTTCCCGGAGACCTTCACGTTAGGGTGATGCTATACAGCCCATATGAGTATATACCTGGGCTTGAGCCGTGCTCCCTGTGGACGAGTGCAAATGTTTTCGGACTTACGTTTTTTTCCGGGGGCCAAAATGGGGGGTCCCCCCTATGTGCACAGACCTATGGGTGGGTCCTAGTGCCTCCAAAACTGATTTCCCCTTAATTGCGGGGGATTCTATACAAAAAAGAACCAAAAGTTCATAGGGGATCGAAGCCCACCGAGCCCTAGGGTGGGGGGAAAAATAAAAATGAGGAGAGAAAACACGAGCTGGGAAATTGGCTATTTTTCATATCTCGAGATTGGCTCGACCGAATCGGCTGAAATTTTCACAGCATGTACCCCTGCCCACAGGCTCTTCACACAGCGAGTTTGAGCTCGATCGGTCCACTCCTCCCTGAGATATTAAAAAACCATTTTCAAAAATTAGCATTTCCCCAAAATTTCCCTATTCTAGGTAGTGCGCTGACGCGCACTACCTAATAACAGTGGAGTACGTACCAAATTTGAGCTCACAAATCTGGGCATCCTTAGTCTTTAAGCGCTGACACACTTTGTCTGCTGGAAGGAAACGAGCAATTGGTCCAGTCATCTCACGAACAATATAGGTTGCGGAAGTGTCAGTGGCACCGATATAGTAGCACTGAAACAGGAACAAAAAAGGCAAATCATAGAGCTGGTTCTCAACAAATGGCAGAACTCCCAATATAAAGGTGAAGGTATACCCCAGGAGATATCTCCTCCGTCCTGCCACAGGACATGGTGTGCCAGGGCTCATCCCGGAAGCCGTAGAGCCAGAAGTGTCACCTCAAATGATGACTGCATTCGTGGAA
>JASAND010025444.1:0-29930 GCA_030248195.1 Trissonchulus latispiculum
GTTCTATTTCAGCAAGAAAACATCGTGAAAACACTGGGTTATCATTAAAATATGAATTTTGTGATGTAGTTGTGGTACAGATTTTAGAAGATTTTTCACTTTCACCCGTCAGAAATTTTTATCTGGATGGGCTAGTGGCGAACGGTTCGGTATTGTCGAGGGTTAATATTTTAACAGGCTATCTTCAACAGCACCTGTAATTACCTGGTGTCCCAGGATATTTAATTATTGGTCCGTCTGCTTCTGCGCCAAATTATAGGAAATTTTGGAAATTCCAAGGATGTGTATTTGGGATCGCAGATTGGTCAGTTTTTCCTTTCCTTTTGAGCGCAAACAGTTCAAGACGTATTGGGTACTGATTGTTGATGTTATTGTTGCAGGCGGACATTCGTTGCATTTTGACGGGTGTTCCTTCAATGAGGGATGCATGGGTTCAGGATGAGATGGAATTTGATTTGGTGTGTTCCTCTATGGTGGGTATTTTATTTATTTTATGTATTTTTGCCCAGTAAAGTCCCCAGTAAATGACGCCTTTGTTCCATATATCTTTTACTTGGCAAATTGTGATTTGGCGCTCGGCCGCAAAACCCCTGTGCCGCGTTCAAATACAATAGGGTTTTCATATGTCGCAAAGATGATGGATGCAATCGGCTCCGTCGTGGCTGGATTACTAGACAATCACATATAAAGTCAAACTTTTTGTTACGTTTCTGATATTCCTCAGGCGTAGGGTACAAAATAGGGTACAAAATAGCTTGAGAGATGTGACTGTTACTTGGCACCACTTTGTGTACTTGTGCTTGTAAATTGATTTTTTGCTGAGCTACTTTTAGAAAAATATTGTTTCTTATGATTTTAGAACTTAAATTTTGCTTGTCAGTCTCTGAAAGAAATTCAAAATGGGATTTGGATAAATTACTTAGGGATCTGTGGGGAGAGGTGTACTAGATGGAGGGTGGGTCTGGTCTAATCGACGGGTCGCTAATCATTCTAAGCTGCCGATTTTTTCGAGTCCGGAATGGGTTTACTCCAGTTGTTTGTTTTTATGTTCACTTTGTTTAAGGGTGCCGGTTGGGGGAGATCTGAAAAAGTCACAGCTGATGCCAGTGTTCAGGTCTCGATGCAGGAGGCGAAACCGTCCAGTTTCCTTGAGGCGATAGATCACTTTAAAACTGGCCTGACGATGGTTGGTTGCTGCTTTAATATAAATATAAGTGTCTACACACTTTATTTGTTTCTTAAATGGGTTAACAATTCTTAAAAAATTGGAACGCCCAAGTGGGGAACAAGGAGCAAAAGTGGAGGGACTAATACAATTTGGTAATGATTACAATAAAACAGTACAAAAAGCCTGTGTTATACGTAGACAACTTTAACTTAGCTGAGAAGTAATCTAAATATCAGTTTAGGCGTGAAATTAGACGAAATTTTGGCCGGAACTACTTTCAATTCGAGACGGGAAGTGGGGGGATAGGGGGAAGAGGTCGATCGGAGGGGAGGGGGCCTGGTAACGTGTGGTCGGGCGCTTACCCAACTCAGCCAAAGGTCTAAACATCAGCTGACACTATCACATAGACTAGAAATTCAGAAATCTTATATGGTATACGTCTGGTACATTTTAATTACAGTTATTCGTTTTTTGGAAAAGTTATTCATTTGCAGATTTTTTACGGAAATAGTACTGTTGTCTGGACTAATCTCTGATCCTAGTCTGTGGATCGACAAAGACTGCAGTGGCGTGATGAGTCGAGTACTTTATTTTGTGTAATTTATGTATGTTTAAAATGTTTTTGTCTTGGTTTTTGTTGCAGGCGCACAGGTCAATTGAGTGGTTTGAGGATCATGGAGTATCGGTTCCATATTATCATTTCCCGGTGAGCAAGGATGATTTTTCGCTGGAGCGTGGACTATCGAGTGGGGGGACCAGTGATGCTGGTGAGGCTGGACTAATGACTGGTCCGTTGGGAGGCTCTGCTCACTACTTAGGGGATGCTGGTGTTGGAGGTTGTGATTACGGTGGACCGGGGAGTGGTGGGGCGTCTCATTGAGCTGGATTCATATGTGTACTGCCTGGAATGGACATGGTGTGGACAGAGTAACCAGTTTGATATTCTGATTCTTGTATATTAGTGTAATTGTTGTTGTTTATTGTTTATGACTGTTATTTGGTTTAATTTGGAAGAAAATCTGTGAAGGGTGGGGAGAGTCTTCTTCGTTAAAGGTTGAGATGGGTGGTCTAAAAATTCCAGGAATGCAGTATGAATTGTTTGCTTTATACATTAATCTATGCTAGGGGTTGGTCAATATTATGTCATTGAGTGACAATTTGGGTCAAGTTTTGGTAAAAAATGAGTTTTAAAGAAAAATGCTTAATATTTTCTGGGCACCTAATACCGATGTTCATTTGATACTTATTTGGAATATGTTTCACATTGTATTGTCTTACAGCTGCTGATCTCTTGTTTATGAATCTGCTTTTTGTGAATCTCTACATGTTTTTTGTTTGTGCGTTTTAATTTTCATCGTTGCGTCTGTATTGCTATTTCTCTTGTCACTAACCTGTCTAGAATTGCGCCTAGTTGACAAAACAGTGTGGCTTATTTTTTGTTTTTAATTTTAGTGTAATTGTAATTGTACTTAATTGTTTGTTCTTACAGTGTCTGCTGGACGCTAACTGAAATGATTTTGGTGTGAATTTGAAGTTTACTTAGGTTTTGGACAGTTTTGAAATTCTCTACTGAGTAGATTGCGTTCAATTTTATTTCAATAAATATATGTGTTTTCAGCTATTACATTTTCTAAATTGCTGGTTGGTTTCGGTTAAAAACTTATTGTCAGCTTTTTGAAAAGTAGTTGTTAGCTTTAAGTTTTTTTGAATGGTCATAAGAACTAATGTACAGAGCCCTGCCCAGCAAAACCTCCGCTTTACTGTGCTCAGTTTACTGTGTATGTGTTTTGTCTATTTAGCTTTAATAATGTGCGAACAGTTTTGTCTGTTTCATTCCAGTCCAATTTTAACTTTTTGTTAGTTTTTTGAAAAGTATTTGTTAGCTTTTATTGTTTTAAATGATCATAAATATTCATGTAAAAAGCTCTCAGTGTTGGGGTTGTGGCCCTGCCGAGCAAAACGTACGCTTTATTGTGCTCAGTTTAGTGTGTATTTTGTCTAATTTGCCTTATTAAGGTGCCAATAGTTGTGTCTGTTTCATTCTATTTTTGTTTTTTGTCTTTAATTCTGTTAATATAGCTGTGTTCAGCTTTTGCATTTAGGTTTAGTTTGTTGTAGCCAAGTTGTAAGTCAGCTAAAAAGGATAGTTAGCTGCTACTTTTCGCTGTGCGGGGGGCGAAAAACTCTTTCCGGCGGAAGTAGTATGTTTTACAGTTAAATAAAAAGGAGAATTTTATGATACTTTTCGGTGCTAAACTTAGTCAGGCTTATGTACTGTTTGACTTGTTTTTGTATTGGGTATTGTCCGGGTGCTTCCGAGTGAGCGTGTGTTCGGTTAGTTTTTTTACTAGTCTCGTTTAGTTGATGTTTCAAAGTACATATTAGGGACTGGTTCGCAAAATGACGAATTTTCGATTGCATAATCTACTTTTTGTGCTTCTTCGAATTATTTTATCCTGTTTATTTTCAACCAGTTCCTAGTATTTTTGTTGGTACAATAGGTACAATGTTTAGTTTTTAGACAGCTATAATTTATCAATGATTCTGTGTCTGATTCTGTACAGTTTTTTATATTGTTGCAAATCGTAGATAAATCAAAGTTAGTAGTTTTTAGGGTGGTTTTTTAGGGAAAGTAATAGACTGTGTGTTTTGTGTTATCAAGACTGGTTATACTTCATAACTATTATTTACTAGTTAGGGTGTAATAAGTTTTAATAAGCTGCGGGCCAGTGGAATATAGTGCGCTGAAATCTACTGGGACTTTGGAACTGTTTCTGGCTGTGTTTGTGCTGCGGCACGGTCTAAGTGGATGTAAGTGCCAGCTTTGAGTCCGCCTACAATTCACGGAAACCTTTATAGAAATTTCGTGTTTTTTGAACATATTGTTGAAACCCGAAACTGTGTTCACATGCTAATGTAATTCCTCTTAAAAGCTAGACTTCTAGCCTTAATGTTAGGAAAGTAGTTCATTTCATAAAATTAGTCCAAATTTAGACTTAAATCGATTTTGGGCCTACTGAGCCCCCCTTGACTCACGCAAAAGTTTGGAATTTGTTCAAATGTTTTGATCATACATTGGGCGGCATGGTTGATACGTGGGAAGTGGAGACAAATTTTTAGCATGCATGTATCGACCAGGGTCCTTAGCGGAAGTTTGCGAAAATTCGTATTGTAAAAAGTAGATACTTCAATTTTGAATTTTAGCCCCAATTCTTAACCTTAAATTTTGTTTCATGGATGGAAACACAGATTAGGGTCTCCTAAGTAATTTTCCTAAACAGCTGGACTTATAAGTTATTTCTTTGAAATTTTTTCAATTTTTCAAAAATTTGTCCTAAATTGGGCAAAATCGATTTTGGGTCAACCTTGCCGCCCGATAAATTCCACAAAACGTTATGGTTTCGGTTAAACTTTCTTGAGCATAGATTTGGTGGCATGGTAAATACGTTGGATGTTGAGAAACAATTGTTGCATGCGTCGTTCGATCAGAATCAGTCGGTGGAGTTGGAAAAAATTGTTAGTGTAAAAAAGTTGCAACTGAATTTGGTTCGCAGTCTCGAATCTTAACCTTAAATTTTGGTTTATGTATGAAAACACAGCTTAGGGAATCGCAAGTAATTTCCCTGGAAAGTTAGGCTTATAAGTTATTTCCTTGTAACTTTTGCCATCTTTGAAAATTTTTCCTAAATTTGACATAATCAATTTTGGGTCTAATTGGCCCCCATAACTTACGCAAAAGTTTATGAATTTAGTTCAAATGTTGTGGTCATACTTTAGGCGGCATGGTAGATACGTGGAAAGTGGAGAAAAAATCGGGGTCGCTCGTAGAAGTTTGCGAAAAATCGTAGTGTTAACAAGTTGAAACTTCAATTTTGAGTTGCAGCCGCAAATCTTAACCTAAAAGTTTGGTTTATGTTTGGAAACACAGATTGCGGTTTCCTAAGTAATTCCCCTAAAAAATTAGGCTTATAAGTTGTTTTTTGAAATTTTTTTCATCTTCGAAAATTTGTCCTAAATTTAACAAAATCGGTGTCGGGTCAACTCCCCTCCCCCATAACTTACGCAATAGCTTATGGATTCGGCTCAAATTTTTTGAGCATACATTAGGCGCCACGGTGAATGCGTATGACGGTGAGGAAAAATTTTAGCATGCATCTATCGATCGGGGTCGTTCGTAGAAGTTTGCGATCTATCGTAGTGTAAAAAAGTTGAAACTTCAATTTTGAGTTGCAGCCGCAATTCTTAACCTAAAAGTTTGGTTTATGTTTGGAAACACAGATTGGGGTTTCCTAAGTAATTCCCCTAAAAAACTAGGCTTATAAGATGTTTTTTGAAACTTTGTCATCTTTGAAAATTTGTCCTAAATTGAACAAAATCGGTGTCGGGTCAACTTTCGCCCCCCCCCCCCATAACTTACGCATAACTTAAATTTTTTGAGCATACATTAGGCGGCATGGTAAATGCGTGTGACGGTGAGGAAAAATTTTAGCATGCATCGATCGATTAGGATCGGCCGCTGGAGTTCATAAAAATTTACACTGTAAAAAAAGTTGAAACTTCTAATTTGATTTTCAGCCTCACTTGTTAACCATAAATTTTGTTTTTTGCTTGAGAACACAGTTTACGCTTTCGTTATTTGTTCCCATAAAAAAGTGGACTTATAGCTTTAATCTTAGAAATTTTTTTATTTGATTATTTTTTCTGGATTAGTCCAAAATTGGCCAAAACAGATTTAGGGCTAAGTTTCACCGCCCCCCCCAAGTGAGGTAAGCCTAGATTTTGCTAAATTTCTTAAAGGATACATTACACGGAATGGAGAATAATGTATACGTAGAGAAAAAAATTTTATCACCCATCGATCAGGATGTGACGGTAAAGTTTGCTAAACTTTTCAGTGTAAAAACGTTGCAACTTCATTTTTTAATTTTAGCCCCAATTATTAACCTTAAATTTTGCTTTATGTATGAACACGCAGTTCAATATCTTGTAAGCTATTCTTTTAGAAAAGTTTCCCAAAAACGTTTACCTTATAAATTTTTATAATTTTTTAAAACTTGCCCGTAGAGTGGCCAAAACCGAGTTTGGGCCAATTGCCCCCCCCTCTCCTCCCCAAAACTCCCGCAAACTTTTATGGGTTTTGCTCAACTTTTCTGCGATATATTAGGCGGGATGGTAAATACGTGGGGAATTGAGAAAAGATTTTAGCATGCATCGACCGGTCAGCATCGGTCGCTGAAGTTGGTTAAAATTTACACTGTGAAAATGTTGAAACTTCTATTTTGCAATTGGCTAAAATTTACAGTGTAAAAACGTTGCCACTTCATTTTTTAATTTTAGCCCCAATTATTAACTTTAAATTTTACTTTGTGTATGAACACGCAGTTCAATATGTTGTAAGCTATTCTTTTAGAAAAGTTTCCCAAAACGTTTACCTTATAAATTTTTATAATTTTTTAAAACTTGCCCGTAGATTGGCCAAAACCGAGTTTGGGCCAATTGCCCCCCCCCTCAAAACCTACGCAAAGTTTTATGGTTTTGCTCAACTTTTCGACGATATATTAGGCGGGATGGTAAATACGTGGGGAATTGAGAAAAGATTTTAGCATGCATCGACCGGTCAGGATCGGTCGCTGAAGTTGGTTAAAATTTACACTGTGAAAAAGTTGAAACTTCTATTTTGCAAGTGGCTAAAATTTACAGTGTAAAAACGTTGCCACTTCATTTTTTAATTTTAGCCCCAATTATTAACTTTAAATTTTGCTTTGTGTATGAACACGCAGTTCAATATCTTGTAAGCTATTCTTTTAGAAAAGTCTCCCAAAAACGTTTACCTTATAAATTTTTATAATTTTTTAAAACTTGCCCGTAGAGTGGCCAAACCCGTATTTGGGCCAACTTGCCCCCCTCCCCTCCCCAAAACTCACGCAAACTTTTATGGGTTTTGCTCAACTTTTCTGCGATATATTAGGCGGGATGGTAAATACGTGGGGAATTGAGAAAATTCAGTGTGCATCGACCGGTCAGGATCGGTCGCTGACGTTGGTTAAAATTTACACTGTGAAAAAGTTGAAACTTCTATTTTGCAAGTGGCTAAAACTTACAGTTTAATAACGCTTAAAATTCAAGTCCCGTAAGTTGTTGCTGTGGGAATTGTATACTTGGCAAAGTTTTAGTAGGGAGTAGTACGTTGCGTGGTGAGCTTCGATTGCTGATATCTGCAGTTGCCTATTACGGTATAAATCTAATGCGCACTTGTTGCTTTAGATTCATTCGTGTTTTCTGCTGTGATTACACTACAGTGGTTCCACTTGAAACATGCTTGTGGATGTGAAGGCAGTTCTTGAAAATCTAACTAAGCATTTTTCAACGATCTAAACGAGCTTCATGAGGGATAACATGCTTTCGTTGTACGAGCTAGGCGGATTTGCGCGACCTTTCCAATAAATGGAGGACTGCTGTGGACATATGCTCCACGGAAAAGTGCAGGAACATGACTTACGAACTGAACGGATGGCTGCAAACGGTGCACACGTTGGGCCTACTTATTTTGAAACTAGAGGTCCAGCGGGATAAGGAAATCTTGGAGGTAGCGCAGAATTAAGAAATTTAGTTGGGTCTTGTAGTTTTTAATTTTTTGGTACAGATTCAACTGGAAGTATGCAAGACTGACGCGGGAATAAGCCTGTTTAGGAAACAGTGCACACAGAATTTAAGGTATGGTGCTGCTGTGTTGAAGGTTTTCTGATCTGTTTACGTCAGGTGGTGCACATTACCGGACTAATTAGTTGGAAAATTGAAGGTGAAGAATTTAATTTTCACTTTCAAGTCTTATAATTTAAATGTTACGGTGCTAACAATTATCGCAACAGCAAGGCTACTGGTCTCGGTGAAAAGAAATTAAAAGAGCGTGAGGTAGCTAAGTCTATGTTGGTTGTCATCTGTGGAAGTAACGGCAGGTCAAAGCTTTTTCTTGCACAAACTCAGGTTTTGACGCCGCCAGTAATCTAATATTTAATTTCAGTATGGTTATATGGTTACGGTTTACTCGTATATGTATGCATTTGCAGTTGAGTGTGCTTCTGTTGCAGTATTGGATGGTGAAGATTCATCATTTTCTGGAGGTGTTCCAGTTAGTTTGGGGAAAGGAGCTCGTAATCTTGAACGACGAGTACGACTATCTGGTGAGGACATAGATCAGGGTTTTGTATTTTATCTAGTGAGGTCAAGTGGGTGTCATTTTGTGGAGGCGTGGCTCAGTTGATCGGTTTCTTAGTATATTTGCCGATTTTTGGCACAACAACGGCTAGCGGCATTGGAGATTTGTGAATTTACTGTGTTTACTTTAACAAGTTTTATCAAGAGTACATAGGTTTATATAGTCTGCTTAATCAGTTTCCCGCTATGGAAGCGGTACTCTATGCTACGTCTATAGTCTGTTTTTTGCAGTTTCCTGAAGAGCAGGGGCGCCGCTGTGCTATACGCGTGGGCGAGTGCGAGGGAATTGCAAATTCTTTGAACGTTGGGGACGGACCAGCTGCAGAGGATCAAGCCTCAGTTGAAGTGTCTGACCCTAAGGCTGGGTCACACAGCGACAATGGATCTGAGGTGGACGCTGTTGGACCGAAGTCTAAAGATTGCTCTGAATCTGGGGTGCTCGGTAGCCAGGAAACTGAGTCTTCGCAGGAAACTGCTAAGGTCCTCCCGCTGGGCTCAGGAGGAGGCACTACGGAGAGCGCTTCGGTGTTTAGAGGGTTTTTGAGTTGCTGTTTAACGTTGTGTTATTGTTGGTTTGCTTCTGCAGACAGTATAAGTGTTTATAGTTTTTGGTAAGAAGTGATGATGTCCTTCAGCAACGTTTCAGTATTTAATTTTAGACTGTATTTTAGTGACGAGGAGTCCAGACTGCAGTTGAGTTCAGATGAGTTCACGCTGTAGTTGACTACATAGGAGTGTAGACTGCAGTAGAGGAAACATGAGTTAAGACTGCGGTTGAGTAAACAGGAGGTAAGACTGCAGTAGAGTACATATCAGTTCAGGTTGCAGTTGGGTGGAGCGGAGTACTGACTACAGTTGATTGGAGAGGTGTTCAGACTGCAGCTGGTAGGACTGCGGTTGGTTAAAGAGCAGTTCGCAGTTTTAATTTTAAATCTAGGATTTGTTTATTATCTTTAAATTGTGTAAAATCACGCATATTTAGGGCGCTCATGGAAATGTTGGTCGTCGCAGGAAAAGTTCTGGCGACAATGTTCACTGCCAAGGAAAAAAGGCAAAGGTGTCTGGGAAGCAGGCAGGACTCAGCGGAACTATGGCGAACACTGCAAAGGCACAGGCACAACTGCATGGATTTAAGGAGAAAGGCGTTGAGGAGGTTGTTACAAAGGAGACGGTTGAAACTGGGCGTGGCTCACTGAAGGCGAGTCGGGATGGAACGGAGGAGGAGGGTCCTCAGGAAGATAGACCTGATGATGCGGGTCCAGTCCGTTCGGAGGAGGAGATCACTGTTGAGACGATTGAGGATTCCGTGAGGAGTCCGATACAGAGTACGACGCCGATGGCATTGGAAAAAAGCTTCCGATACCAATTCAGTGCATCAAAAAGGAGAAGGAATAGACAGATTTCATGATATGTTGTACATGCCAACTGTTTAATGTTTAATGCTGATTCTAAAGGTGTGGTTTATCCTGATTCTAGTGGCTACAGTTTCCTTTTGTGATCTAGTTTGTTTAGTTAATTTGTATTTTGGGTTGAAGAGGGCTTTCACTTTTTCCAATGGCATACTGTTAACTTTCTACAATGTTATTTTTTCCTGTACGCAGCAGATTTTTTAATTGTTTCGTGATTTGAATTTTTTAGAGAGATTTTTTATTTGCTTCAGAATTTTATAATCAAAAACTATACAGACTGTTACTTGAGAGCTTGTGGAACAGTTAAAGGTGAGCCAGCCTATAGTGGTGGATGCTTCGACTAGCTTAAGCGCCATTTTTCTTTATGTCATTTTTCTTTATGTTCCTGCTTATTTTCAAGGATGAGTAGTCCGTAATTGTTGCAAGTTATTTTTTAGTCTGCTGCGCAATGCCAGTGTGCCTCTGTATCAAGTTTAATAATATATAATGATTCTTTGCGCTTGTTTTGTGTTTGAATGTTGTTTCATCAGGTTTGCTGCTACTACATATCTCGTATATGACGATTTGTTTGGTTACATAAGATTATAGCTTCAATTTTTCCTGTATACATTGTGAGTTTTTCATAATTTTTTTGGCTATGCTGCGCAAGGAAGACCTGCCTTCTTATCGGGTACTACAGTAGTTTGGCCTTGCGCTTCTGTAATGGGGTTTTGTGTAATGTTTAGTTATGGTTTTTATTGGATTTGTGCGTTTGGAATCTCACTAACTAATGACTTTCTGCTGCCATTTTTTTCGTATAATGTGTGGACTATGTGCTGTTGGACTATGGCTCCACTGTTTTTTATAATAGTTCTGACTGTAGCTATAAGCGCTCAGGCTTTATACTTACTGTATTCCATTTGTCTCTTTGCTTCAACTTATTCGTATACTTTTTACTTCGTTTACATGTTTTTATGTAGCATTTACATACGCTTTCACATTGGTTTGCGCTTTACGCTAGTTTCGCTTATTTTTTGTGTATTAACTCTTCATGGGGACTTACTGGTAGGTGTATTAGGGTGGGTTCACGTGAAATTAAATTTTAGTTGAGGTGGGTGCGTTTACTCACAATTTATCTTACAATAAGTGCCGTCATATGGTGTGCTAACTTTTCTGTTTGCGGCTGTAGTTCAAAATTTTTAGCTTTTGCATGTGACGTTTGTTTCTTTCACATTAAACGTGGAGTTGGAAATCACTGGATATAAGTTTTAAAACTGGTTAAGTTGGTTGTTACAGTGTTGCGCTCTTTTCCCTGTTTGCTTTATTTTAAGTGCTTTTGGAGACTCATTCACTAGATTTAGGTTTGATTAGATTTTAGTTAGTACAGGCTGAGGCTGTTTAGTCATATGGTCTTAGAATAGAAACTGTTTGATGGCGTGAGACGTTTACGTGGAGTTGGGGTTTACAAATTAATAAATGTCAAAACTGATTAGGTTGTCTATTGCAGTCAAACGTTGTATTTACTATGTTATCCGGTTTGGTTCTGTCTATGTCGGTGAATTAAAATTAAACCTGTAGAATTCCGGTTTTCTTGCGAAATTAAACTTGCTAGGTTAGAAGTAGTTATGGGATCTTGACTTATCTGTGTACGTTAATGGACAAGGTATGCTTGACGTGATTGCACTGCAAAGTTGAAACTGCACTGCTTTGGTAGCGTAGGATTGCGTTTCTGGCAACAGTTGGTACCGGTTCCAACTTCAAAAAATGGCACAGTTAATAGGAGTGGTTTCGTTTGTAGTTACAGGGTGTCGGCTGCAAGTACTAAATTTACAGTGATATATGCTGTTACTGCTGAAGGATTATACGTTTGAAATTCTGGATCTATAGTGTTAAGGAAACTTATTAATGGTACATAATGAGGATGTTAAACTACTTCTAATTTTTGGATTTTTAAAATTATAGTTTAACAGAAAATTAGTTCAGACTGTTTGCTTAATAACTAAGCTTTTGCATGGATTGCACTTTCAACTTTACAAAAGTTTTCGATTGTAAAATTTTTAGTTTAACTCAAATTCTGTCAGTAAGATTTGTTTGCTAACAAAGCTTTTAGAAAATGTACGAGTTGTTTGCACTTGGAAAGACAAGAAAATCTAAATTGTAAATTTTTACTTTAGTTTACATTTATCTGGGTTTATCGATATTGTGCGGATTTCAATCAATTTTTCAGTCTCGTTATTAATTTACGGTTTGTTCAGTTCTCAGTAAAAAACCGCAACAGAACCTTCCATAAGAGGCTATTGGTACCCCCAGAAAATATTTAAGCTGACGGTTGAATCAAACAAGGACAAATTGTAATTTGAAAAGGTGTAATGCAAATTTAAGTTTCGGGTTCGGGAATTTTTGAAACTTTTTAAGTTTTACTCATTTTGATTCGAACAACAGAGGATTACAGTTGTAAGCGGGCCGTGGACACGCTAGCATTAGGGTGGCGGGTACGGGGGTATATTAACTGGGTTGGTCCTGTGGGGGTAGAATTTTTCTTAATAAATTTTTCGTTTGATTAATTTTTTTGATTTTCTTAAAGATTTTATTTACATTTATGCAAGGTCTTCATTTTTTGAAAAAAATTAAAAATATTTTCCGAAAATTAAAACATGACGTCAATAATTCGTCTGAGCCGGGAAATTCCTAACTTCTGCTCAAACTTATATTTTCGGCTCCTTTTTGTTACCCCTCGGCCATTTTTGTATACACCTTCCCGTTGACGTCTACAGGGCTTGTACCTTGTCAGTGATTGGAGGGACTTGCATCCCCCCACCCCTCTCACACGTTTGCCTATGGGGACGGGTATTGCTTGCTGACGAGTGCTGTGTCGCAGGTCAGGCTACGTTAAAGCAGTGTCATGAGTTGTAGTTTTTCGCAGACTTATATTGCACACTGAGCTTATTTGCAAATCTGGATCTGAAAATTTGCTAATTTGGAGCGGTTCAGGAGCAATGTGCCTCTGCTCCTCACTGAGCCCTGTGTCGATGATTTATCTTTTTGTTGTATGTATCTAAAAGTAATTGGATATGAAATAAGAGTAGCAATTTCTTAAGTTTTCTGATTACTGAAAACGCTGGATGTTTGTTTATTGAGAAACGTTGAAGCGTTTTCTGTTTATACCCTCCTTTTTGCATTTAATGCTCCACGTGCATTTTCGGTGCGATTAACCGAAAGAATGTCTTTTGGCGAAATTGACAAATAGGCGGAATTATGCAAATCATTTATCTGGCCAAACCTACTACATTTCTGCGCGAATTTTGTTAATTGTTTGAACCTTATGCCAGCTTTTCATTACATTCGCTGATTCTTAAAAGTTTTTGCGTGCTTATGCAGATATTGATTTTTTATATTTCATTAGAGGGATATTTGCCAATTAATCTTCCCTGGGTTTGTCACTTAACGTTTGCGTTGAGAGGACCAGAGCTTTTGTGTTGGAAAACGCGTGTGATGTCTCATTCAAATAAAAGAAGCACGAAGTGTTTGACAAACGCGAATTATTTGTTTTCAAGCATTGATTTTTGCGCAATTAAACAATTTATGATTCTTACAAAATGTGCAGCTTTCGCAAAAACGATTAAACCACGCCCGCTATATTTGAACGTAAATTTTTTGAAAACTACAATAAACAACCTTGTTTGTGCTTATCGTTCAATCAATTTCGCCAAGGGTCGCTCTTTCATTGAAATCTATGGTACCTCTATCATTAATATTTATTTCATTTCTATTTCAGTTTTGCATTCACTTGTTGTTTGCTTTAAAACAGCACTGTTTACCTGTGGTCTCGTCATTACAGTGGTGCTGCCCATTGTTCATTTCTGCGCTTTCAGCTGAATTTTTTCTTATCTACATAGCTTAAATGGTATGTTTATTTATGAATTCATGTTTGCACACCTATTTTAGAAGGTGTCTTTTTGTTTTCTGGTTTGTACTTTACTGAAGTAAGAGGGTTGCGCAGGGATCGGAATTAATAGAGACTGCTTAGTGATCTTCAAAACTCTAATTCAGTTGAGCTAGCACTTTTACTAGCTTTTAGATGAGGAAGCTTTTGGAGTGGAGATTTAGGACGATTAACTTTAAGTTTCAATTTAGGACTGTTTGCGTGTATTAACACGTGGTCCGATTGTGACGAATACACTCCGGCCTCAACAGGGATACGCCCAGAAAATTCGGAACTTTAAATGAGTAACGGCCGGAGATTAGCAGAGATTGTTAATTAAATTTTCACGTTGTTGGCCAAAAATAAGTAAAACTAAGGCATTTCTTAATTATTTTTGATAAATTTTATTACCAAATCTGTATAGTTTGGCAAAACTTACATGTGTTTGTTAAAGAGTCCTGAGGAGTCTGTCTTTTCCCTTTTCTGCAGCTGAGGGGCTGTCCTTTTACCGTTTATCCTGCAAGGGTATACGAGTTTTTTGTCGGTTTGGTGTGGACCTGCTCCCCCATTTAGTTTACCCACGTTTTTCTATCGGCGATGAGCGTTTACATGCTTTACTTACTGGGATCTGTGTTTACAGATTCTACTATTGCATTGCTTTCTAAACATTTTTTCAGGGTTTTCAATTTTTGTCGTTCTTTTTTGACTTATTTTTGTGTTTATTGTGTTTCAGGCTACTTACCAATCCCCTGGTTTCTTTGCTGCCAGACACAGATCTTCCACCCCGCCCCCTCCACCGATCTTCCCCTGGCTATCATTGGTGACAGCCAGTGCGCGGGGATTCGTCCGATCGACATGATTCTGAACTGCCGGGCTTCCGTATCGTCTACTCCCGGTCTCAAGATGGAAGATCGCGAGCTCGTGATGGCAGAGGTACGGTCTGAGGTGCAGAAGTACGACGACTGCCACGTGGTCCTGGTCCTTGGGACAAACGATCTACGAATGCATTTATTCAGGAGCGGGGGCGATGAAGCCTGGTTGCAGGCAATGCAGCCGTTCGGTTCGCCTAAACGTGTTGGCGAGCACGTTGCGCAGTGTGCCCGCCTGCGGATCCGAGATATCATCCAATTCCGGAAGGAGGCTGGAATTTCCAGGATTGTACTCTGCTGTCCGCCGTTCAGCAGGTACTCGCAGTCCCACGAAACAGTCGACGAAGTTGAGAAACATTTACGCTGGTTGGCGAGGGACTACTACACACACAATGTGTACTTTGTCCACAACCCATTGGAATTTGCCCTGGAGCAGAGGGATCTAAAGTGGACTTTGGCTTACGACGGCTTCCATTATTCCCCTGATGGGGCCATTAAGCTTATTCAGGGTATCGGTCGTGCTACCGGGAAAAGTTGTGATTTCGTTGGCAACAGGTTGGCGTTGGCAACACGGAAACACGTTGGCAACAGGCTAACGGGTCATCCCTTCACCTAAAGCAAACTGATTTGTTGTACTCCACGAGAAACTACTGATGCACGAAAACACGAACACAAATACAGAGGTACAAACACGCAACTGTGAATGCTATCTGTGAAGTTCATTCTTCTTCGAAAATTCTTCGAGTTCACGCGAATAGGGTGGATGCCGAGAGGCGCCTATTCTACCCCAGACGCTGGTTTCAATCATTTTAGGCGCTGGTAGACTCCCTATTCTGCAGCAAAGAGTTGGTTTCAATCATTTTAAGCGCTGGCTAGATTTCCTATTCTGCACCAAAAAGCTGGTTTCAATCATTTTAGGCGCTGGCTGGATTCCCTATTCTTCGCGAAAACGCTGGTTTCAAGAAGACATTAATCTGCACGAAACTATTGGCATTTTTCCGCTTTAGCAGCATTTCCCTATTCTCCCCTTTAGCAATGACCGTTAGGGCATTTTTGTTACTAGTGTTTAGAGCCCTTTTGTAAAAGGGATGGTTTTCATTTTCATTTCATTTTAGGCGCTGGTAGACTCCCTATTCTGCAGCAAAGAGCTGGTTTCAATCATTTTAGGCGCTGGCTAGATTCCCTATTCTGCACCAAAAAGCTGGTTTCAATTATTTTAGGCACTGGCTGGATTCCATACTCTGCACCAAAGAGCTGGTTTCAATCATTTTAGGCGCTGGCTAGATTCCCTATTCTGCAGAGAAAAGCTGGTTTCAATCATTTTCAGCGCTGACTAGACATCAATCTGCACGAAAGTATAGGCATTTTTCCGCTTTAGCAGTATTTCCCTAATGTGACAGAGCTAGGCTTATACCTAGTTTATTAAAACTAATTTCACTAAACTATTTTATAACAACTGAAAATTTAGGTAAGAAATAGGTTACATTTAGACTTAGGTAAAGCAATACGTAGTGCACAGTGTACAGTGAGCAATTAGAATAGAAAGAGGACTTAAAATACCTGGCCTTAACTTTAGGACAATAACTTTAAATAGGAGCAAAGCTACACTAACTAATTACATTAGCCACATTAGCCACTGAGGAACTTACATAAGATATACGGTAAATACTTAATTGTTACGTACTTGTCCCGCATTGTTAACAATGTACTGTTCATTTGTGTTAATTGTTTGTTCTTGTATGTGCTTGACCTTGTTCCATTGTTACCGTAGGCTTAGAAAGAACTTGTTGTTTGTAGGCTTAGGCCAAATTGGGTTTTCAAATGGGGTTCTTTAGAAGAGATTTTGGTCTTCTTGTTTTGGACAATGATGAATTTAATAGCTGGAATTGGGAAATTGGGTCCGAGCTTGTTGCGTTCTTTATCCTGATAAGAAAAGAAAAGTTCTGGAAACTTCTTAGACAAAAGCCAGCAACAAGCGAGAAAATACTTTGGAAAAGGACAAAAGCTCAAAGAATATAATACCTATGGGAAATCTTAACAGAAAGTTTGGAATATTTTGGAGTTGGAAATAAATCAAGGATATTACGTAATCGCCATCGCCTTACTGTAGCTGGAATTGTAATACTTTGCTATTGAGCTGTTCAGTCAGTCTTGGTGAATTTGCTGGTAGAAACGAGTCGTGCCCAAGACTCAACTGTTGTAATCGTGCGCGTGCTACTTTGTGCAAGTAAACATCGTGAAGTGTATTTATTACCTAAGCCACGACTCAGGGAACTTCAATGAATTAGTCCACTGCGCTTTAACTCGCGGCCTAACTTTAACTTGCGGCCCGCGACATTTGGTAGCAGAGCGTGGTTTGGATTTGATGCCAACTGAGTTGAATAGCTAATAAATAGTGAATAAATGGCTTATTTGGGAATAATTCCGAATTACAAATTTTAACTACACCGTGGAGACTAAATATGTTAGAGTATATATAATAGCACTATAAATTATAAAACTAAAATTTTAGGATGAGGGTAATATTTGTTGCAATTCCCTAGTTGGAAGAATTTCAAGACGTCTCCTGCATTTCAAATTAGGTAGTTCGTGTGAGTCACTGCCGAAGTGTCTATACTCATGTTTCCTCTATCCTGTAAATGCAGAGATGTGCATTCCACGTTTGGAACCTGGAGCAAACACGGGGTGTTTGCTGATGTTCACATGGAAAGCTGGTGGTGAGTATTCTATTTTGACTCAAAATTAATATCAAAATTTACTGCCCTATGCCTAACCTCGTGAATTGTCTGTTGCTTCGATTTCAAATTTACGAAATCTACGTGATTAGGCTGTAAACATTAACTAGCTGCCTATAAATTCAAAGACATGGATAAGAAACATGCTTATCATTAGCGAACGAACAGAATCTAAATTTGCCAGTAGTTGGAAAATTTTAAGCTCTGTTACTCAGGAAAGATCAAAAAATGTCAACCAGGGTATCCGAGCTGCATACTAAAAGTATACTGTTAAAATCCATCAAAACCTTCAGCTTTCTTCTTTTTTTCAAAATTATCATTAGGTTTAGAGCAACGATTTCCCAAAAGCTACATATGGATGCGGCGATTTTTGTAAGGAGACAGAACGAAAATAGCATGATCTAAAACGTGTTCAGTCGTAAAAAGGGAATGCGAAATGACGAAATGTAGATTCACTTCACCTTTGAGGGCAGAGTCCAACATTTAAATTTTGCAAAAGTCCGAAATAGGATCACTCCATTTCGTGCAGTTGTATTCTAAAAATTGGACTCATACGTAGTAAAGGACGAGGTTAATTTTCGAATAGTTTCGGTCAGGACTTTACGAGAATTATGTATCTATGAAATACATGATCTTTTGGAAATTGCTCAAATCGCAGTCGCTACAGTCAAAAAGGCATGTTTTTGCATCTATGGCTTTGATGAAAATATCATAGAACTGATGTAAACAGCGAATCCGGCAAATTGGGAGAAAAAATTTACTGCACAGCTTTGTTAATTGATTTTGAAGAGCCGCACCATCAAATGATTACAAGGAAAATATAACAGTCGATAAAATGAATTTGACGCATCGGTGGCAAAACACTCAAGGCTTGGGCTATTCCGTGTTGACTTCAAAAATTTATGAAAAAGAGACTAGATTTGTTTTTAGAAGCCATAAATTAAAATTTCAGTTCTGCTGGACAGATGACAGATGTATGAGACAGATGTCAAAGTGCATACGCAGCAGCAAACCCCACTTTGAAACAGCTTTTCCACAAATCGCTAATGTGGAAATGTAAACAGAAAATCCACCAATTTGGCTTTCAATGTTTCAATACTTGCAACTTGATAGTGCATCTATCAAAATGTTTTGCGCATTGCTTTACCTCACTTTCAGGAATATATCATATAGGTACTTACGCTAATTCGAGAAAGGTGTATTTATGTCTAACGTTAATTAAACTTTAAGCGTAGGTATACTTCCTTTATGTTTGCGCTGAGTAAATAAGAGCGTTAGATTTTGAACAGCGAATGTCTACTTAGCACAGGAAACTATAACATCTGCCTATTCAATTTATATGCATAAACATATAATCTGCGTACATATAGACACAAGACAGGCTAAGTCAGAATTCAGAAACTCATGTACACACTCTACGTATTGAAAAGAATTTATGTCAGTGCAGTATAGCAATGCTTGCTCACTTTAGGAATTCACTCATCCTACGTTAAATAAAGAAAGCGTTCATGTGTGCTAATGACAAATGAGGAAAGTGAGGTAAAGCCCTGCGCCAAACATTTTGATAGATGCACAGGACACGCGATAACAATAAATCCATTTTTTTGAACAGGGATTTCTAGAATTATTGAAAAGCTAAAGAACAGTTCAGGATTCAAAAGTACCGTCTTCCCGATGGCTATTTTTTCCAAAATTGTGTGTGTATTAAAGGTCGAATAAGCTCAGAATTTTGATAAAAATGTAAATTTGTTGATTTTCATCAAATGTTTGAACTTTGGACGCCTTTCTTCTCTAACAAAAACGCCAAGTGCAAAACCATGACAAATAGCTTGTTCCAAAACTGTGTGTATAAAGTCGGTTGCTAATTGCTTACATGAGTTTAGAGAAATCTCAAGCAATCTGGTTACGATGCAGACACACTGGTTAAAATTTTCAAATTTCATCCCAAACGAAATGAGAGCAGAGAGATCTCTGGCGGCCATCAATTCCGGGGTGAGAATTCACACAATTGCGTGAATTAGTAGTCCCAGGTCAACTGCGTGCGACAGGCTGACTAAGTGGACTGTACGTAAATCGGTATGATCCCCCCGGCTACGCCGGCGTCTCCCGAAATACCGTTTCATTAGTCAGCCGCCGCGGGTGGACAGGATGACCAACTAGACTGTCGTAAATCAGCATGATATCTCCGGTCAAGCCGGTGCCTTCCGAACTACCGTTTCGTTGGTGAAACGCCATGCAGCGGAGCTTTACGTCAATAGACGGGCGGCCCTGTTCTAATCACCGGAGTTGTCTTCCCTAGGGAGCCACCCACCTCCCACCCTTTAATATCATTACAGTTTTCATCGTTTTTCCTTTTATCCGCGTTTCCCTAATTAACTCGGAACCTCAGTTAGCTCATAACAGGAATGATATCATGCACTTGAACCTGCACCAATCTTTAAGAAAGTAGAATACTTCTGACTAGAACCAGTAATTCTTTCGTTACCAAACGTTTCTCATCTAACAGTTACATAATATTGCAAAAGTATTACTTACAAATAGTTCTACGTAACTATTGTATACACGTAGTCATTGTTCCAACTGTTATCCCATTCATTCCTAAGGTGATTGTATCACTTTGCGTTCATATTAGTCCCTCAGTCGGTAAGTTTTCAGTACTATATATTTGCGGAACTTTGAAATTCCATGACCGATTGCTGAAATTTATGTGAAATTGAAAGAAGTTTTTTACTTTTGGATCTACCTTCCCGGAGGCAGAATTTGTTATTTTGTCGGGAAGATGGCGGCGAATTCGGAAAAATCTGCTTTCGGGGATTTGTCTTAATGTACCTTTAAACCTCATTTATCAGTTGAGTTCGTTGCCTTGAACTGGAGATTTCAAAAAACCGGCTTTTGCAGCTTATATCGATCTACGCGAGGTAAAAAGCGCCTGAATGCATGAAATAGTTCTTTCAGAAAAGTTGTTTCATACTGAGAAAAAGTAGTCATTATACCATTTTGAAATGTTGTTTAGCTAGTTCTTTCAGAAAAGTTGTTTCATACTGAGAAAAAGTAGTCATTATACCATTTTGAAATGTTGATTAGCTCTTTTGCCAAGTCCAGGAATTGATGAGAGTATAGCATTTCTAAGCAAAAGTTGTGCAAACGGGTACTACCACCTTCGTTTCAATATTGAATTCGAACCATTCGGATATATTATATCATTCAATTCTTATTGAGCGATTCACTTTTTCACACGCACAATTCGAACTAAAAACAGCACTAACCTTCCCTTTAGCTTCCTGCTGTCTGGTTCGCTTCAGCTTTCTTGCTTTCGTATTTTCGCGGTACGGTTGGAACACTGACATTTGATGGCTTTTGGGTGGGGCCTAAAATACACGTTTGAAATGAAGGTTTCAAGGGACTACGATCATGTAAATCTTATTCCTGTCTCACTGGCAGACTTTCAAGAAAATTGGAATCAGTTGCTCTCATCTCAATTCACGACTATGTTTACAAAACTGCAGTGTATATATGATTTGTTCCGCCGCGTTTATTCTTGGTTTCTCCGGTGCGCTGTTTATGAGTCACAAATGCCTTATACTCATTTTGATTACTAGAATTTGCATGTCTTATCTACGCTTCCCCTTATGAGCCCTATAGATGTTTTCCAACCTTAATTTTAAGTTCATATTTCACGTTCTTAGGTTAAGGTTTTTACACTTGAGTTTAAACAGATAAATTTACCATCTTCTCTGTTCGCTTCGCTGCAGTTCGCATCCGTGCGATAAAGTTCCGCCTCCAATCGGTAGATACATAATTTCTTTTCCAGAAGTTCCTCCTGACATCGATTCGAGGTTTATCTTAAAACATTATAATTCAGAAAATTATTTAATCACCGTTTAGGTTTATCCACGCATATAGCGGATCCGCTATATGCGAAACACGAACACAAATACAGAGGTACAAACGCACAATTGTGAATACCTATCTGTGAAGTTTATTCTTCTTCGAAAATTCTTCGAGTTCACGCGAATAGGGTGGATGCCGAGAGGCGCCTATTCTACCCCAGACGCTGGTTTCAATCATTTTAGGCGCTGGTAGACTCCCTATTCTGCAGCAATGAGCTGGTTTCAATCATTTTAGGCGCTGGCTGGATTCCCTATTCTGCACCAAAAAGCTGGTTTCAATCATTTTAGGCGCTGGCTGGATTCCCTATTCTGCACCCAAAAGCTGGTTTCAATTATTTTAGGCGCTGACTAGACATCAATCTGCACGAAAGTATAGGCATTTTTCTGCTTTAGCAGCATTTCCCTATTGTGACAGAGCTAGGCTTATACCTAGTTTATTAAAACTAATTTCACGAAACTATTTTATAACATCTGAAAATTTAGGTAAGAAATAGGTTACATTTAGACTTAGGTAAAGCAATACGTAGTGCACAGTGTACAGTGAGCAATTAGAATAGAAAGAGGACTTAAAATACCTGGCCTTAACTTTAGGACAATAACTTTAAATAGGAGCAAAGCTACACTAACTAATCACATTAGCCACTGAAGAACTTACATAAGATATACGGTAAATACTTAATTGTTACGTACTTGTCCCGCATTGTTAACAATGTACTGTTCATTTGTGTTAATTTGTTGTTCTTGTATGTGCTTGACCTTGTTCCATTGTTACCGTAGGCTTAGAAAGAACTTGTTGTTTGTAGGCTTAGGCCAAATTGGGTTTTCAAATGGGGTTCTTTAGAAGAGATTTTGGTCTTCTTGTTTTGGACAATGATGAATTTAATAGCTGGAATTGGGAAATTGGGTCCGAGCTTGTTGCGTTCTTTATCCTGATAAGAAAAGAAAAGTTCTGGAAACTTCTTAGACAAAAGCCAGTAACAAGCGAGAAAATACTTTAGAAAAGGACAAAAGCTCAGAGTATAATACCTATGGGAAATCTTAACAGAAAGTTTGGAATATTTTGGAGTTGGAAATAGATCAAGGATATTACGTAATCGCCATCGCCTTACTGTAGCTGGAATTGTAATACTTTGCTATTGAGCTGTTCAGTCAGTCTTGGTGAATTTGCTGGTTGAAACGAGTCGTGCCAAAGACTCAACTGTTGTAATCGTGCGCGTGCTACTTTGTGCAAGTAAACATCGTGAAGTGTATTTATTACCTAAGCCACGACTCAGGGAACTTCAGTGAATTAGTCCACTGCGCTTTAACTCAGCATTCGCTGGTCGTCCACCAACGGCCCGCGACATTTGGCCGGCACATGACGCCCAAGAATTGGCATTTTTCCGCTTTAGCAGCATTTCCCTATTCTCCCCTTTAGCAATGACCGTTAGGGCATTTTTGTTGCTAGTTTTCTACGTATGGTTCTTAGAATCTCAAATGTTTGCTTTTTACACATGGACGTTGGTAAGCTGTGGCTTTTACAGGAAGTTTACCATAATACACTATGTATATATTTTCTGAAAACTTGAATGAAATTGGTAATAATTGCATTATCAGCAACGATAAGTGCACGTTGAGGAATCACGAGCACGGGCTGTAAGAGATCCTATAGGTGCTCCTCTCAGCTGACTAGTGGAAGGCTGCTACGGACTTTCTCTAACTAAAGTCTGACCAAAAATTCTTGGAACCGAAATGTGAGCGGCAGTCCTGAGTTATCATTTGAAGGTAGCCTATACAATGTGTATATTTTTCGAATCCTCAGGAACGGGAGATTTCGAAAAGCCGGATTTCACGGAAAATTTAAAATTTTTAGTTTTTCGCCAAATTTTTATCGCAATCAAAATTTGGTTCATACAGTCGAATAGAGCTGGTGCCGCTACCCTTTTTTGCACATAGAAACTTTTCACGAAAATGCACCCAATTTCCGGAATTCCGGGTTTTCTAAATCACCGGATTTTAAAAATTTCCTCCAATACCCTCAAGATGGGTATCATTCGAAAGCTCTTATCGAGCTGAACAACTTTTGGAATAGAACGAACTCGTGAAAATGCACTCAATTCCCGGAATTCGCGAAAACCGAATTTTCCGGATTTTAAAAATTTTCTCCAATACCCACAATATGGGTATCATTCGAGAGCTCTTGATGAGCTGAACAAATCTTGTAATAGAACGAATGTGTAATGAAGTTGCTAGGATCCAGAGTCAGAAAACGCTCTGCTCTCCGGTCTAGTGACAGAAACCGCTCTGCACTTGATTACACGGAAGGTCAGCGCGTCCACTTATGGAAAGTAGACTTAGGCACCGGATCTCCGAAAGGTGGTGTTCCAAAATCAGAGATTCCCTGCAGCCAACCTTTGTAGGGGTCTTCTTCGTGAGTTCGTTTGTTGCACTGGATTCCAGCCGATCAGCAAGAGGGGTCAGCGCTTGCTTGGATTTGATCGCTGGATTGATGCTGAGTCTTCTGCTTCCTGACCAGAACTTACCTTTGAGTAGTCCTGATCCAATCTTTAGGCTAACGCGCCTGACTTTCAGAGACAATCGCGCCTCTCTGTTAAACTCTGAGACTCTAGGTCTGACACACCAATTATTTACTAAACTTATTACAGGTATTATGGGTACACTCTTTGGCAAAATTACAAAGTACAATACAGTATGTGTTACTAACAGGGGTCGTTACAAACTGAGCAAAAACAGGTACAATTACAGATCAGTACAGTATACAATTTTACTGTACCAGAGTTGCCAGTTACCCTCGTTCGATTATTATTAATATTATCCAAATTTAGGATAATATTACCCAGGTTGTATAGTTTAAGTTAGGGACAAGGTTCAGTGGTACTTCTTCTTCTTCCTTTTCTCAAACTCTGTCTCTATCACACTAACTATTACACTGTCTCCAACACTCTAATGACCAAATACCTATATGCTTTCTCGTGCGCCTATATGCTTGTGCTGTGCGACTCTTTATCCGTCCTTACAAACGGATTATCAAACTACAAATCAACAAACTACAATCAAACAATTATTAACTGATATAAACCTGGGGTCGGTCTATGGGTGAGTCCCCGAATCGTTGGACACTGCTTTCCCGAAGGTCCGCTCCAACACCTAGACAGGGTTACTGTACGGAACTGGCTTTTTGAGGAAATAGAGAAAATGGGGAGTCACCTGGTTCTGCCTTACTTATTCCTAATTAATGAAAATTAAACAACTACACAGTTCAACGAATCTAAAGCTTCTTCTTCTTCTCTGAGGATGGGGTGGCGCTTAGGCCAGAGACACGGGAGAAACGCCTCCCGACATGAAACTGATGACGAAAACGGTTGAATGCATGATGAGATCGAAATAGAGAAATGAAGTTTTAGTCCTTTTTCCAAGTATTAGGTTTAGGCCTTTCGGTTTCTGGTTTAACCTCCCTCTTTGATCAGGTGGTGCTACGCTCGCTGTCTCTGTCTTTATCCGCTACTCGGCAATACAAGCCGCCTATGTACCTTCCAAAATTGACTGATCCCAACTGACTGATTAACTGACTGACTGTCTGATCCGGACTTCTGCGGTCCAACAACTGAGCTACTGAATAAGACGATCTGAGAGACACAAGACTGATCCACGGGCAGTTCAGATTCGGATTAAATCTACCAACCACTTATCCTAGTGCCCTAACAGGGGACGTGCCGAACCGCTATTCGATCCGGTGCTGGCAACCCCAGCAGCCAGCCGAGTGGAAGTCGCGCAAACTACCACCCTTTCACACGAGCACATAATTGCATTCGTGCAAAACTGGCATATAAATTAACAAAATTTTGATGAAAACGAATTTAAGTAAAAATTACATATTCTTGTAGAGCTTGAAAAACTGTACATTTTTTGTGCTTACAGCACTAAAAAATGTAAAGTAATTAGTGAGAAAAACCTAATTAAAGTTTGTTCCTACATATGCATAATTAGCACATCTAATGTATTAATTAAATGCACACGCGCTGGGTTGCTGAATTGCTTCCTTATATAGGCTGGCTTAAACTTGTTCTAATTATAACCCGTGTAGCTCAAATGGATGAGCACTGGATCTATTAATCCAGAGACCTGAGTTCGAATCTCAGCACGGGTCTACTTCTTTTCTTTTAATTTGGCTCATCTTTTGGCCTTTTACATGGGAAGTTAAATGATTACGGTAACGACCGTGAACCCATGCTACTTTTAAGCCAAGACCATTAATATCCCTATCGTAGAGCTAACTATTTCCCAATATTTAAGAACATCCACTAATTAATACAACAAAACTACAGACATTTTCCTACCTAGAACTAAACAAACTACTAGTCCGCTAATCGGATGTCTAACGCGTTTTACTAAGCTGTGATTAATTTCGTAACAATTTAAACTATTCTGTTATGGTCCTGATTCGGCTGTTCCTGGATTCCGTGAGTGCGGCTCATCCGTCCCCCTAATCGCAGGGCAACCTACACGGATGACCGGAAATCCAGCAGGTTTGGCAGACCTAATTGGGGGTCCCCGTGACCCTAGGCTGCAAAACCTGCTCTGAGCCGCCGCTGAGAATTTCGGGAAACTTTGCAGACTTTTTGGTTACCACGTAAAGGTAACCAAAGGGGAAAATACTGGCTTTAAAAATAAAGTTAACAGAATTGAAAAATGAAATTGTACACAATAAAGGCCACTCGGGGCCGAATATGGAAAAATAAATAATAATTGCCAATTTGGCCGTGTTATTTAGTAAAATTTATGTTTGTTATTTTTAGGCCTTCCCTTGTCTCCAAGCCCCTTTCTTTCTTTTTTGACTTGACCTTTCGGCCGTAGACAAGGGAAGCCGCCCGTTGATCCCAGCAACAATTGTCCTTCCTCGCCGAGACTCTGAGTCTAACTAGAAAGGAAACGGAAGGGCAATTGTTGCGTAAAAATATGCATACCATTAGCTACGTAATTTTTCAGAAAATATAAATTAGATATTATTAATCTACGTACCTAACTACCTAAGACTAACTGTTTTCTTTTCTTTTAAATTATTAGGGAGGGAGTTAAGCCCCCTCCGAACGTAATTTCACGCTATGTGTATGTGTTAAAATCCTCTCTGCGAGGCAAGTCGCTGCTGGGAGAGAGCCAGCAGAGGCTCAAAGGAATGAATGGAAACATGAATGGGCGTAACCTCACACATAGTTACGCATTGTTGTAAGGTCACCCAAGGCCAATATTACAAAATTAAAATGTAACTTAATCAAAACTTCTTTTGCTTATAACTTTCGCAATATTGGGAGTTAGGCGACCGGGTTTGGAGTTTTAGAATCAGCAGAGAATTGCCTTTCAGATAAAACCAACTTATATTTTGACCAAAAATATGACTAATTAACTAATTATCGCCTAACTAATGCAAATTAAGCCTAATTAACACTTATGAACACTCATTAACACTGTTCCGTGCCCCTAATCGGCGAATTATAGCCTTATTTTGACCCATCTTCCAATATTCGCACTGATTAACTGCATACAACATTTTAAACTCGAAGTTTCTTGTTAAGTTGCTGGTTATTAAACAACTGCCTTCTTTGAACTTATTTTCCGTGATGATTTTCAACTATTTTAAACAGTTTCTGGGTGGTTTTCTTGACAATGTGAGGCCTTATTCGTGGCCTGGGAAGAGTAACGACTCCTCCATTATACGGAAAACCGTATTAGGGCCTATTACTGACCCGGGAAGGGTAACGACCCCTCCATTACTGGCTGATAGCCTACCTAAGCTTCCTTAGACTACGTTCCACTGAGGTTCTGTTCCATTTTCGTGTCATTTGCGTGCGCGTAATACTATTTTATGCCTTATTCTTCCTGTTTACACTAGAACCTATGTCCCTAATAATAAGTTTCTGGGGGATTCACACTGACTGGCAACTCTGGTAACTGCAGTACAGTTACTTTATACATTGCTTGGACGTTTCACAGTTCACATCAAGATTTCACAGGCACACCACTCATTAAGAGCTCAAATCAATTCCATCAAGAATCACAATCTCCCTGGGATTGAGCTTTTCCCTGTACATTTTGGGGTTCATTTCGCCTTTCCATTACAAATGTCTGAAAATGCACCTAAATCCCGGAATTCACAAATTCGGATTTCAGTAGCTTGGAAATTTTTCGTGAATTCCGAGAACTGGGCTCATTTCTGCAAGTTGGTTCTATTACAAGATTTGTTCAGCCCGATAAGAGCTTTCGAATGATACCCATCTTGTGGGTATTGGAGGAAATTTTTAAAATCCGGTAATTTAGAAAACCCGGAATTCCGGAAATTGGGTGTATTTTCGTGAAAAGCTTCTAAGAGCAAAATTGTGTAGCAGGACCATCTCTATCCGACTGTGAAAGCCAAATTTTGATTGCGATAAAGATTGGGCGAAAAACCAAAAATTTTAAATTTTCCGTGAATGAATTCCGGAATTTCGGATTTTTGCTAATTTTCGAAATCTCGGGTTCCTGAGGATTCGAAAAATATATACATTATATAGGCTACCTTCAAATGATAACTCAGGACAGCCGCTCACATTTCGGTTCCAAGACTTTTTGGTCAGACTTTAGAATGTTGTATTAAAAAGTAATTTTAGCTAGACGTTGGTTTCGTGGGGTTTCTGTTTACCACAGTACAGTTCCCTGGACTGGAACCATAGGTGTAACGGGGATTTGGGTTGGGGGGGGCCCCCTCCCCCCAAAATTTGGGGGCGGGCCCCCTTTTTAGACCTCCCCCAAACCCCCCCCCAAGACCCCCCCAAACCTCCCCCAAAAAAATTTTTCAATTTTTATGCCAAAAATCGCATTTTCAGCCATTGCTAATGCCGAAAAACATGAAATCATTAAGTAATTTTAACATTAGACAGTGCTTTTAAACTCGAAAACTTGATTGCCAACATGTTTCTGAGTCCAGAATAAGGTTAATGGTGAGTCTAGAGAAGTCCATAAAACCGTTATAAAAAGTGTATTTCTCGCGATAATAAACACTTTCAGCCAAAAAATTGGACTGTTTTGAAAAATTTTGCAAAATTAACCCTAAAAATGCCCAATTTTTGGCCAATTTTTCGCGGCTTCGGCGCGACGAGGTCCCCCCCGGTTGGGGGGGGGGCGGGGGGCCCCCCCAAAATTTTTGGGGGTGCTTTGTAAAAAAGGCTGGGGGGGTTACCCCCCCCCAAATCAAGCTCCCCAATTACACCTATGACTGGAACTTTGGGTCTGGCGTGGCGCGGCGTCAGGGGAGGGTCCTAGGGCCGTAGGTGTGTTAGGCGAGGACCCAAAATGACAAATTTTCGCAACGCCCCCCCGATTTTCAGATTTTGCTACCCCCCCCCCCCCCACAAGATTTTAGGCCCAAAAGTGGTCATCCAAAAATGGCATAAAATCCGAATATTTGTGGGGGGGGGGCACGGCATAGTATAGGTGTACCACTGTTTGGGTTGGGGGGAAGTAGAAGGTCCAAATTTGGCTCGGGGACCCCACAAAAAATCCGAAATTTGGGGGAGGGGACCCCCCTAAACTGTACCCAAGTTTTTAGCTTAAAATGGTCCTTTTTCGATGTACAGTACATAAAACGTACTCAAAAGCTTCTGTCAATAGCATTCGTATGCGAAAATAGGGCTTGAATAATTAAGAAATTTATTGCTAAAATATGCCTAAATTCGGCCAGACTGTGAATTATAATTGCGTATATTACCTTTTAATTGCTATAGAAAAATAACCATCTTTAGCTGTTTATAGCTGATTTACATCCATTTTTGCGAATTTTTTTTTCAAAAATTTTCAGAAATTGCAAAAACTTTTTTCAAAACTTTTGCATTTTTTACTTGGTTTGGACCCAGTTTTAGGGGCGGAGGGGTTTGAGCTCGGCGAGAGGGGAGTAGTTGAGACCGAGTAGGGGGAGGGGGGTCTGGCCTCTCCGTGGGGGGTCTCTGAGGGAGTAAACTGTAGCCTGGTTCACCCATGGGGCATAGGTGTACCAGACTACAGTTTACCCCCTGTGAACCCCACCCCCATACTCGATCTCGACCTCCCAAACCGAGCTCAGACTCCCTCCCCTAAAATGAGATTACAGGCGGGAAAATGCTAAATTTTTGCACTTTTTCAAAAATTTTCTGAAAAATTGTCTAGAAACAGTTAAAAACGCTAAAAATATATGTTAAAACGCAATACGAGTGGTTTTTTTAGATTTAGGTCGAAAATAGTATATAGATTTTATGTCGAAAAAGGGTCATTTATAGCTGAAAAAATTTGGGTACGGTTTGGGTACAGTTTTTTGAAAATTTATGATTTTTGAGATCCCCCAAGCCAGATTTGGACTTTTTACCTCCCCCCCCAACATAGGTGTGGCTGGGCAAAAATCAAGGGGGGGGGGTTCCGACGGAGAATTGGGGGGAGGCCCCCTAAATTTTCGATTTTATGCCATTTTTGACCACTTCTTGGCCAAAAATCTGGGGGGGGGGAGTAGCAGAAATCCGAAAATCTGGGGGGTCGATAAAATTTTAATCATTTTTGGTGGGGGGGTTCCCCACCCCCCCCCATAGAGTGTGGCTGGTGAAAAAAGTGGGGTGGGGGGGGTTCAGAAAAAGTAGGGAGGGGGTTTGGCGAAAAGGGTAGGGGGGGTCGCGAAAAGTCGATTTGGGGGGAGGGGTAAGAAAAAATTTTCTAGGGGGGTCGGCAAAAAATTTCGAAAAAAATTTGG
>JASAND010025446.1:0-21535 GCA_030248195.1 Trissonchulus latispiculum
AATGTTAGCTCGACTCATCAAATGTCATCTCCTTTCCGACTACTACATCCAAGCCCAATGTCCACATCATCGTCACTAGTCTGTTTACCCCCACCTACTACTGTTTCGCAGTCGGCCGCTTATGTCGTGGAAATCCCTCCGACGTCGTGTTCGATTTCGACCGCCTTGGACCGGACCAGGCCCCCTCCTGGTCTGTCGGCCTCGGGTATAACACCCGCCGCAGTAGTACCAACTACGACTATTGTTTATTGTTCTGGTACTGTTTTGACCGCCTCTAATACCAATGTTGCTACCTCTGCTCTGTCGCCTCATCCAGAGTCAGCGACTGCTGACGGTGCACTTGTGTCAGGGCCGAACTCATCTGTTGTGGGCACGGACGACCCCAGCGCAATTCCCCCTCAGGTTACTAATAATGATTCAGTTAATGGACCCTCTGTTGTAAACACCGACGAATCGGATATTATTTTGGTGGAACTTCCAGCGTCGGTTGTAGGTTCTGCACCTGCCACTCCAACTGGAAATAACAGCAATATGGATAACTTGTACGGTGATCTGGATCTTGCTCCAATCTCTCAGGATACGCCATCTACTTCATCAGCTGCTGACAATGTGCCTCTTGGAGCAGCGGCTTCATCTAGACGAGATGGATCCCCACCTCCCATTTCACGGTGCCGCAGGTGTTTATTTCGTTCGCGTCCCTGTGCCTGTGACCATTGCCATCACTGTGAATTGACACGGGCGGATCATGTCCATCTTCCCACCCCTTTTTGCCCCAGATTCATTGAGCGCCCGCTGGCTGCAGACTGCGCCGATTGCTCTCACGTGCCCAGCCGGCGTAATGCCTTATGTCGGTGCTCCGTCTGCACCAGTTGCTATCGGCATTCTTGCTGGAATGGACGGCCCTGTCGCCGCCGTTGCCCTTCGTACATTGACTATGATTACCTGGAAGGATCCCTACTCAGTTACCTGAAACAATTGGTTGCATATGTAAAGCGTCGAAATCAGGGGTTTTGACGATATGGCTCTGCGGAGCCTAGAACGCGGAAGTGTTCCAGACTTTCTGCGCCTCTGCCGCCGCGTTGTTACCCATCTCGACTCGCGTGAAGTTCGCCATTCCCTCTCAGTTCCCGTCGCTGCCAACCGTCTGCGGGCTCGGTTTGACCACGACGTTCTTCAAGCTCTGTATGTCATGGTTCCCACCTTGGATACGCTTACAGTAAAACGCCTGTTTTATGAAACCATTGTCTCCCTTTGGGGCGTGTAACACACCACCTATAATCAGAGGAAGCGTCTGTATGGCCGTATCTGTCATCTACTTGTTGGCAATGATCCTATGGCTGTCCGGCCTCCGTTGGTTCCAGAATATCGACTGCACAGCCCTTTTGACCAGATTCAACGAGTTGATGATCAAACCTTTGTGTTGTTTTTGACCGCTTTGTATGCTTTGGTCTGCCACCCGGCCTATTCGGGTTCCTCTGCCGATGCGTTTCGTTCTGTTGCTCGTTATCGAGCTTGGCGCACAGCGCCTCCGGCTGCAGTTGGTCTGTGCTCCTTGGAGAGATGCCCTCTTTTGCTATTGTATGGTATCACAGCCGACAATCGTGTCGTGAAGTTGAATGTTACCGGTGTGCCCACGGACCCCTAATTTACTTCATTGTTTTGTTTGTTGTTTATTGAGTCTCGGGGACGAGACTTTCCGTGAGGGGGAGTAGTGTAACAACAGGCTATTTCCCGGTCACCCTCAAAAAGATCTATGTATATTAAAAACTAGTTCACACTTTTGTTAAAAACACTTTATTCAACCATAATTATAAAATACAAAATCTTTTCAATAAAATTCTCCTAGTACCACTTTACTCCCTAGTTTAATGTCCTTTTTATGAACTCTACGCTCTAGTTACTTTTGTGCACCTTACATCCTTTTTATTACTTTTTGCAATTCCCTCAGGGCAGCAATTCACATACTTTCAAATCCTATATAAACTTTTTACAATCGTTGAATTTTCAGTTCGCAGTATAAGTCTGCCAGAGTTCAGTCGTGCCTTCTCTACCTCACTTGCAGCTCTGCTGCCTTCTATATAGTCTTTGCTCCCTATTTCTGCAAACCCTAAATACTTTCTAACTAATAATGCGCTACTCTTCCTCTACCATGTCTCCATTTGGTTTGGCTATGCTGAGATCTCTGAGGAGGCCCCTGTATAGAAACTCTCGAGGGAGTTCCTTTTCTTGTTGTAGTCAACGTGTGTAACTAGAAACTCTTGCGGGAGTTCCCCATATCTTAATACTTTGAGCCCTCCGAGGAGCGCCCTCTACCTTGCCCAATAAAGCTGGTGTCGGATTGTTGTGTTATCAGCCTGTCCGCCTTCACCGATTTACGCTTCGCTACACACTGAAACTGAAACTGAAACTAGGTTTCAGTTTGTACAGGTTTCAGTTTCAGTCACTGAAACTGAAACTGAAACTGAAACTATTTTAAGAAGAGACCTGAAACTGAAACTGAAACTGAAACATTTTTAGGCAGCCGACTGAAACTGAAACTGAAACTATATTGGGTAAAAGACTGAAACTCGAACTGAAACTAGTTTCAGTCTTTCCTTAAATCTTGAAATTTTTAAGGTTTTAAGCTTCGATTCTGTTAATGTTGCTGCAAGAGAGGCTGAATCAACATTAAATTGTGCTTTATATTAACTAAGAGAGCTGGAAACCGTTGTTTTTAAAGCGAACTGAAACTGAAACTGAAACTCCGACTGAAACTAAAACTGAAACTGAAATTATTTTGCGTTGCCGACTGAAACTTAAACTGAAACTGACACTACTTTGGTCCGCCGACTGAAACTGAAACTGAAACTGAAAGTATTTCGAACCACCTACTGAAACTGAAACTGAAACTGAAACTAAAATCGGCTACTGAAACAACACTAACCAGAGTTGCCAGATGTTTACCCTTTAGGTTATTATTAATATTATTCCGATCTGGAATAACATTACAAACTTTGGTTAAATTGTTGGGACAAGGTCGATACTCTTAACGCCTTTTACACCCTTCTACTCTACTAACTCTTCCTACCGATTACTTAACTCAAGTTCCCTATATGCTGTGTGTTACCCTATATGCTTGTGCTTTGTTACTCTTTATACGTCCCCTTACAATAGGACTGTCAAACTAGTATCACAATAAACTAAGTTACTAATTATTAACCTAGAGACGGTCTTTGGGTGAGCCCCTGAAAGTCGGTCACCGCTTTCGCTCCGACACTCAGTTCAGGGATGCTAATGTGAGATAAAATTTGAGGAAAGCGAAACAGTTGGGAGTTTTGGTAGTCCTTCCTTACTTATCTCTAACTAAGGGAAAATTAACACAATTATACAATGAACAATCCTCTTGTCTTCGCTAGGAATTGGGACGTCTGGGGTGCGTTTCACAAAGCCCTCTTATTTTTAGGAGCTCCTAAATTTGAAAATTAAGAGCAAACTTAAGATTTAGCTGTTTCATGAAGGGCTCCTAGTTTAGGAGAGCTCTTAAAGTTCGCTCCTAAAATCGGAGCACGTTTTAGCACTCCTAAACCCCTCCTAAGTTCAAAACAGCACCGTCTGTTGTTTGTTTTACCATAAATGTGATACAATACGCGACTATCATTCCAAGAAACACATTTTAAATAAATGCGATGGATTATATCATGAAATTTCTCAAGTCTAAAATGTTAAATTTCGTATCTAAACTTCCATTTTAAATAAAGATTTTGTGCCCTAATAATGGTATTAATTATTTAGTATATGCCTCTTCAATTAATTTCAGTTGGTTCTCATGGATTATCTTACGTTGAAGTTACCAAAATTATGTGTTGTCTATAAGTAAGAAACTTAAGAGAAAACATAAGAGGGCTCCTAAAGTTATAAATTTTCAGCTGACAATTGAGTTAAGAGCGCTCTTAGCGTTAAAATTTCAGAGCAATCTCCAAGTAGTTTTGTGAAACAGTTTAGGAGGTCCTCCTAAGTTGCTTGGAATACCCTCCTAACTTTTGATTTAGGAGCAGCTTTAAGAGCAAAATTTAGGAGGGCTTTGTGAAACGCGGCCCTGGTGATTAGTTTCGGGACAGGGGGAAAACGATTTCCGGGATAACGAAAGTAACGGTGAAAAGGTTCAGACACATTTTAGGCTTTTTTAGCGTTGACTGTTAATTGGTGACTATGACAAAAGTTCCGGTTCACCCAATGATCAGGTTTGAAGTGCTCGCTACGCCGTCTCTGCTCTCAATCCAACAACTTTGCCACTGCCGGTCAATGTACCTTGCTGAGGTTCCACACTATGACAAAATCTTAAGAATTCCACTGATTATCTGACTAGGACTGTCTCCGTCCGCTACTGATTCCACTGAATACTGTTCCTGAACAGGCTACTGACACAATTATCGCTAAATCGTCCAGATCCGGCAAGACAGCGTTGGCTTATCGTCCGCACCTGAATCAAATGGGTTAAAACCCATTAGTACAAGGTCACGGTGCGGGAATCGAACCCAGCAACCATTACTCGTTCTTTCGCTTTCCTGGCCCAAAATGTGCATTTTGGGCCCTATTTGAACTTGTGAAATGACGAAATGACACCAAACCATTGGCTATTGCCTTTTTGACAAAATTAACCTTTCTTAGTAATTTCTTGTTATAAGACAGGCCTTCTTGGCCATTTTAAAGTATAACTTGTTGATTTTGGTTAAGCTTGAGGTGATTCTTTGTGCAGACAAAACGATTCGTAATGCTCTCACGTCTGGACCCAGATTAGGTCTTGATGACTTGCAATTGGACGAAACAATTCACAAAAACGTGTAAACTTTGCTATTCGCACATTACTTGGAAACCTTGCTTGTTTCCTTCCTTTTCTTGCGCAAACTTGGCCGTCTGGCCCGTCTTAGATTAATACAAACGGATTCTGACAGAAGTTTACAGGTTCGCTTGGACAGATTAAATGACCGAACAAAACTTGATTTCTGGCCTGGTTCTGGCCCAATTTCAGTGATTTGCCACGGGAAACAGGCTTGTTTCCCGTGGGCCGCTGCTAATCTTAAACATGCACAAAACTTGACGCTTTTAGATGAATTTCTAATGTTGGAAGATGGAGAAATAATGAAAAACGCCTGCCTGCAGTCACTAAGGCCGAAGCCTTAGTCCGAACAGGAGAGAGCCAATGGGCGCTGTGAGCGCTCTTATCCAGAGAGAACTAGTCTATATGCTGTGTGTTACCCTATATGCTTGTGCTTCGTTACTCTTTATACGTCCCCTTACAATAGGACTGTCAAACTAGTATCACAATAAACTAAATTACTAACTGTTAACCTAGGGTCAGTCTTTGGGTGAGCCCCTGAAAGTCGGTCACCGCTTTCGCTCCGACACTCAGTTCAGGGATGCTATGTGAGACAAAATTTGAGGAGATCGAAACAGTTGGGAGTTTGGGTATCCCTTCCTTACTTATCCCTAATTAATAGAAAATTAACCCAGTTATACAATGAAGGATCTTCTTGTCTTCGTTAGGGACTGGGACGTCGGGTGCTTAGTTTCTGGACAGGGGGGAAACGATTTGCAAGGTAACGAAAATGACGTTCAAAAGGTTAGGACACATTTTTGAGTGATTTTAGAGTTGACTGTTAAAATGGTAAGTCTGACGAAAGTTCCGGTTCACCCAATGATCAGGTTTGAAGTGCTCGCTACGCCGTCTCCGCTCTCAATCCAACAACTTTGCCACTGCCGGTCAATGTACCTTTCTGAGGTTCCAAAATATGGCTAAATCTTAAGGCTTCCACTGATTATCTGACTAGGACTGACTCCGTCCTCTACTGATTCCACGAGTTACTGCTTCTGAATAGGCTACTGACACAAATATCGCTCAATCGTCCAGATCCGGCAAAACAGCGTTGACTTATCGTCCGCACCTGAATCAAATGGGTTAAAACCCATTAGTACAAGTTTATGGTGCGGGAATCGAACCCAGCAACCATTACTCGTTCGTTTGCTTTCCTGACCCAAAATATGCATTTTGGGCCCCATTTGAACTTGCAAAATGATGAAATGACACAAAACCACAGATTATTGCCCTTTTGACAATGTGAACCATTTTTAGTAATTTCTTGTCACCAAATGGGCCTTTTTGGCCATTTTTAGGTTGTAATTTGCTGCATTTGATTAAGCTTTATGTAATTCTTTGCGTGGACAAAATGATTCGTGATGCTTTCATTTTTGGACCGAAATTAGGTCCTAATGAGCTTGTAATTAGACGAAACAATCCCAAAAAACGTGTGAAGATTCGGTGTTCTCGCCCTATTTGAGAATCTCGCTTGTTTCTTCCCTTTTTGCACAAACCGGGCCGTCTGGCCCGGTTTAGACTAATACAAAGGGATTCTGACTGAAGTTCACAGGTTCTCTTGAACAGACAAAATGACGGGACAACACTTGTATTTTCTGGCCTGATTCTGGACCCATTTCGCTGATTTGGAAACATGCTTGTTTCCCGTGGCCCGCTGCCAATCTCAAACATGAACGAACTTGGCGTTTTTAGATGGATTTCTAATGTTGGAAGATGGTCAAATACTCGCTATTTATTACAGTTAACCTAACTACTACCTATCCACTTACATACATTAAATTACTGAAACCTACGTAATGCTAATTAAGAATTAATGCTGCTAGCTGTCTGACTTAGGATTCTACGATTAAACAGTTTTCCTACTTACATTAATTACTTGATCACAAGATAAAACTAATATGCTGCTTTGTGGGTGAGTTTTTGCATATAATTAATTTTTACTGGTTTCTGCCAAAAATGCAAAAACTCACTGTCTCAGCAGCCATTCTACGCAGTCCCTACTTACCGACCTACCGACTTACCGAACTACTTCTACATCTAAATTCCTACCTATGTAAAGCCCATAGGGGACGTCCCGAACCGCTATTCGATCCGGTCCTGGCAACCCCGGCAGCCCGGCGAGTGGAAGTCGCGCGTACTACCACCCTTTCACTCGGGCATGTTCTAAATTTGTTCAAAACTAATATATAAATTTGAGGATTTTTGATGAACGCAAACCCGAGTGAAAGTAGTATCATTTTGTAGGGCTCGCAAAACTGAACATTTTTTGTGCTTACGGCACCAAACGATATTAAACAGTTAATGAGAAATTATTAATTAAAGTTTTATTGAACAGTGCGCAATTTGAACAATTGCGCACGCTTAACACTTCCTGGGTTAACGTTAATTTTGTTGTGTTAATTAGCTAATACTTAATTAGTTGGCACAAAAGTTACATCATTTTGTAGAGTTTGACGGGCTGAACATTTTGCTTTTTAAATCAGACTAAACCGTTCAGCTGTTGGCGAGAAAATCATGATTAAAGCTTACCTTCACATATGCGTAATTTGCACATACAGTGTATTTAGCTCACTTGCACACGTGCTGGATTGCCAAATTGCTTTCATATATAGGCTGGCTTGAACTCGTTCTAATCATAGCCCGTGTAGCTCACTGAATGAGTACCGGATTCCTAATCCGGAGTTCCTGAGTTCGAATCTCACCACGGGTCTATTTCTTTTCGCTTAGCTTGGACCGCTCTTTTGGTGTTTTAAAACAGAACGTTACAACCGACAATTTAAGCAATTAAGCAAACCGATTTAAGCAATTAAAACTACAAACCCTGAACTAATAACTATTTTGAACAAGATAATGGATACCCTTATTCCTAACTGGAGTTACACAGACTAACATTTGTCTAGCTAACAATTTAACAACCCGACAGAACTAAAATTACTTTCCTGAGGTACGACTAAATATCCTGTTAGTCCACAATCGAACATTTGCTGTGAAGTGCTTAATCGTGGTGAATTTCTCGTTATTTTATGTATTAGTTACAATTCTAGTTCGGTTAGTTCTGGATTTCATGATTGCGGCTCATCCGTCCCCTAATTGCAGGGCAACCTACACGGATGACCGGAAATCCAACAGATCAACAGGCCTAATACGGGGTCCCCGTGACCCTAGGGTGCAGAATCTGCCTTAAACCGCCGAACATAACAATATTCCTACAAAACTTCACACTACATTTACTCCAAAACTGACAATTTCGCAGTCAAACATTACGTCTAGGTTATGAACAAAAATATATCCCTAAGTGTTTACGATTAGGGGCCAAATTGCTGCTCAATTTGGCCCAATTCCTGCCTAATATCGGAGTATTTATACGTTCATTCTGGCAGCCCCAAGACCCTTATCTTACAAAGGGGGTTTACATGGTATGCCCTCATTCACACTCACAATCACACAATTTTGATTCAGAATTCGCAATCTAGAAATGGGGCTAACCTTGGAACCTCATAATCCATAAGGAGTTTACCCAAGAAGCCAATTCTACGTAAATTTGGGGTTCACATTCACGCGATTAATGTCGCAATCATACTAACAATTATACAAACAACTAAATAACGTAATACGAATCCTAATTCTTCCCTATTTAAACCTATCTACTCTTTGTATGCGCCTTTTGTCATAGTGTGGGATTAACGGGTCTTCGTACTAAACTCGAACTTTGTAACTTTCGCAGTTTTGATAAAAATTGGGAAGTTTGGAATTTTAATAATTGTGGAAAGCTGAACGAGTAATAATTGCTCGGCAATTATTACACAAAAACAGAATTACACATAAACACCTTTCCGCTAAGGACAGCTTTCATATAAGTAACTTAACTGGGGAAGTCGGCCATTCCCCTCAAAATGACTGAATAATTAATAATTAAAACCGTTCTAGCGTTTTAATTCCTATTAGTTTTAGGTAGCCGACCTACACAAGATTATACTTCATAGTTACGGACAACGTTTTCTTTTTTAGCTTTGATAGCGCCTATTTTGCGATTACGGCCGGCAATTCCTAACGGCCCGCTTTGGGGAGAATTGTTCCTAATATAACTCAGATTTAACATGAGGTCGTAACCAAGGGACCTCCTATCTCAACTCAGGGGTGGGTCCCCACTCAAAATCCCGTTATTACTAAAAGAAACCCCAAAACATAAAAAAGGAAAAAGTGACTGGCCACGAGGGCTCGCTGATTAAAAGATAAAAATAACTGGCCACGAGGGCTCGCTGATTAAAAGATGAAAATAACTGGCCACGAGGGCTCGCTGGTTTTCGATTAGGAACTAGCCAAAAGGGCTACAATTTTGATTAAAAGTTAGGGCCCGAAGGCCGAAAAAGCCATAATAAAAATAGGCCAAAAAAGGGCCTTCTAAAACCTAGAAAAATTGTGTTCCTTGTGCGAATGGCCGATCATAACGCGCTCAAATGGCCCTCAATCGTGTTGTAGTTTGCTCCGTGTTGGCTCAGATCATCCCCTCTAACCTGTGTGGGCCAGAGGAGGTCCTAACTCGAGTTCCTATGGGAGGGAGAAGTGCGTTGGGGATTCTCCGGCCAAAACGCTGGCACACCAGGAGACGCACTTTTAAAGGGGGATACACGGCCGCTCTCGGCCAGAGCTGAAGCAAGCACTGACTGGAATTTGAATTTTCAGTGAGCTGACAGGGGTCTGACAGCTCACTGACCCTACGACTGTTGCCGGCGTTCTCTTTGAAGACGGCAGGATTTCCAGAATTTTCTGGAAATCCTCTTTGTAAGTGCAGACCCGACGTGGGCTGTTTTCACGCCTGGCCCACCGGGATGGAGATTTATGGGGGGTCTGGAGCTATGACCCTCCAACTGACCCCTTATTTGATGGATTTTCCAAGCTGAATTTCCAGAAACTTTCCAGACTTTTTGGTTAACATGTAGAGATAACCAAAGGGGAAATTTGCTACTTAAAAAGTTAATTTCCTTGAATCAAAAAATGAAATACGGAATGAAGGCCTCTCTGGGCCCATTATGGAAAAATAAAGATTAACTGCCACTTTGGCCGTAATATTTTGTAAATTTTGGTTTTTATTATTTTTTTGTTTGTTTTGTTGTTTCCAAGACCCTTTCTTTTCTTTTTGGGCGTGACCCTTCGGCCGAGAACAAGGGAGGCCGCTTGTTAATCCCAGCAACAATTGCTCTCCCTTCGCTGGAACTGGGAGTCTCTACCTGAAGAAACAGGAGGGCAATTGTTGCGCAAAATGAGTGCATACAAGGAACTACGTAATTTTTTAGGAACTAAAAACTAAATATTAAAATTCTACGTACAAAGCTACCTAGATCCACTTAGTTTCATTTTATTTTATTTATTTGGGAGAGGGTTATGCCCCCTCCGAACCTATTTTCACACCTAAGGTGTGTACTAAGTCTTCTTCTGGTAGGCAAGTCTTTGCTGGGTGAGGGCCAACAGAAGCACAAGAATGAATAGGAAAATGAATGAACGTAACAACACGTGATTGTTACCTTCTGTTATAAAGTTCACGTAAGGCCAATATTAGGTAATTAAAAGGTAATCTTCCAAAACTTTTTTGGCCTATATCTTTCTCATTACTGGGAGTTAAAAGACCGGGTTTGGCTTTTTAGAATCAAAAAAATTCCCTTTCAGATGAGCCTCAGTTGTATTTTTACCAAAAATGTTCAAAATTCATTAAATATTACCAAATCACTGCTAATTAGACCTAGCTAACACCTATTAATGTCTCTTAGCATTATGTCATGCACTTAGCTAACGAATAATCACATTTTAGTGACCCATCTTCCAACATGTGAGCTGAATAACCGTATGAGACGTCTTTTAACAGCATTTTCCCTGATAATTTGCTACTTCTTAGGCGACACGTTTATTAAGCTTTTCTCTTCATTAATTTTAGTTTACCTTAAATGAAATTTCGGAACGTTTTCGAACAACAGGAGGCCCTGTAAGGCCTAGGAAGAGTAACGACTCCTCCGTTATTTAATCAGAGACCATGATTAGGGCCTATTAATGACCCGGGAAGGGTAACGACCCCTCCGTTATTAGTTAATACCCTGATTAATTCCTAATAGACGGTATTCCACTGAGTTCCTGTTCTATTCTGGCGTTATTTAAGCGGGTCATAGCGCTATTTCTAACCTTATTTCCTAACCACGCTAGATCCTATGTCCCTATTAGTGAATTTTCGGGCGATTTGAACCGGCTGACAACTCTGGTACTCACATGATCAATGATAGTTGCAACAATTGCTTGGACGTTCACATACTGCATTCTAGGTTCTGAGCAACAGATTTTCAAGAGCAACAACAACGACAATTCCACTTTAAGTCACAATCCATGGTTTTATGAATTTTCTTTACTTTTTGAGCTTTAATTCATCCATAACATTGCAGGTGTTGCCGAACGTCTTTGACGGCTTCGCTGGCTAAATGTGATGGCGTTGACTTGCGTCGCTAAGTGTTCGACGTATGTATTTAGTTTATCTCAGCTTTGTTGAAAGTGGTCCAGTGTGCAGGAAGATTCTTCCACCTTGTTGACTTTAGACGCTGATAGTTGTTCCATCATTTTGTCGGCAATGTCTCTTTTAAATAAGCTATGAACTAAGGTTACCATAAGACTTTGGCGATTACTGTAATGTGGGTGATAGCGACTACGCTGTCACCCCTTTCCAGTATTTACGTTTCATTCCTTTTCTATGTTTCTCCAAAAATTTCCTAAAAGTCTCTAAAACTCCCTCTATGTAATTGTTGTAATTTTTATACTCTGTCTGTCTATACTCTAAGATAGATCATGCACGTCAGCAGACGCTGGCAAACACTGGTTTTTTCCAGTTTGGCTTCGTTTGATGCTGACTCAGACTTGTTTACAGTCAGTTGGGAGTTTCTTTCTTTGTGCACAGTCGGTCTTTCCTTTTTGGGGGTCCCTACCTATTAAGCTTTTCCATTCGCGTTCGTAAGTTCCTTTTTCGTTTTCTTTTAAAAATTTCTATTCACTCATTCGATTTAACCCCTCCCTAATTTATAACCCTTTTTCTTTTTGTTTCATTTTAACTCCTAACTCGGCCTTCCTTGTCTCCCTTCTCCTTGCGGGGTTGTCCCCGTTCCTGTGGGTCTATTTTCCCTAGCTAACTCCCTCCCCAAGTTCTGTTAACCTCTCCCCTGCCCCGTATTTTGCTGGTATTAGTCCCCACTTGCTGTGATTATCCCTGTAATTTTGTCGTCAGCTTTGTACGCGGGTAGTCCATTGTCTGTATTTTGTCCCCCCCCCACTCTGGGTAGCCCAGGTGGGTTTTCCCTGTTATAATTTGCTTAGTTCCAACCATTAAAGTGCTCGGTTGTCACGTAATTTGCCTTTATTTGGCGTCCCGTTGGCATCCCCCAAAAATTATCCCTCCCCCTTGGCGAGGCAAGTCGGTGGGATTAAGTGCCGCCTGGACTAGAGATCTCCACCCGCAGTCTACGGTTAGCGTTCATTGCGCCAGTCCTACGTAGTAGCGTTTGAGCTCTCTGGTTAAATTCCTAGCTCACACCATTACATTACGAAATTCCCAGCAATTTATCCCAAATCCAAAAATAGTTCAAATTTTCTTTCCAAGAATACTTTAGGGTAATCTAACTTTTGATTTCTCCTTTCTAGCCTTTCTATTGACGTAAGCAAGCGTCTAGGACTTTCTATTTTCTGGCAAGTTGATAAACTAGAGAGCTCAAATCCAATTTCCAATTCTAACTAAACTATAAATCTTTTGGCCCCTTTTCTTGCCCAAACTTTGACAGAAAGAGAAGGAGTAATCCCAAAGAAGAACCTAACTTGGTCAAAGCTAACACACATAATTTCATGGACAAGAGTTATATGCCTATTCAAGACAAGGGCTATATGCCTATTCAAAAACGTGTCACTACAGTTTGGGAACGAATTCAAACTTAAGCTTGGTTCGATTGTGCCAGGGTGGTTCAATCGGTAGAGCGTCGGTCTAGTTAACCGAAGGTTGTGGGTTCGATCCCCACCTCAGGCCCGAATTTTTCGGATCGGAGGTGCTGTGGTGACATCCTTTCCTTCTTTCGTTTATAATCTTGTATTATTACTAACTAACAACACAACAATTAATATATCTATATATGCTACCTACTGGTTCTACCGTATGCCTTAGTTCTAGCTATTAGTTACCTAAGATTCTTTATTTCAGTTTTATTTTAGACTAAACCTAAAGGTTTCATAAATTTTCCTGGATCCATTACCTAGGTTTAATGTTTCCTGAATTGAGGTCATTCAACCAAGACTTTACCCCTAATTGTATATTTTAACTATCTATTAATTCTTAGGTCCGTCACATATCTTCCCCTTCGCAAAACTTGGTCCTCCAATTTAAACTTTAAAGTATTTAATTTAATGCAAAGATGGATGAAGCCATCTTCATTCAATGAAAATTGAAGTCATCTGCATCTACATTCAATCAAATTGTCATCAAGTCTAGATTGAAATCATCTGCATCTAAATGGTGTATGCGCAATTAATTGGGAACCTCAATGATTATAACGACGCAGCGGAGAAGAAACATATTGAATTTAAAAGGATAATAGCCCTATAACTGACCAGAAAGTGTAGAAAAGGTAATAAATAATGAGAGAAATGGCATATTTGCAGTTAGAATCTGAAATATGTTGAAATTACAGGTTAGTAGCTCTGAGAAAATTGAAAAGAAGGAGAAGTCGGGTAATATCCATTTCTACCCAAATTCGGCGAACTAAGACGTCTTCTTTCCAAACAAGTTATTGTAAGTCAGCACGGAAATATCAGCAGAGTTTGTGATTTTCTCTTTCCCGCTTGCGTTGCCTGTCAATGGTGTATTTTAGATCCCACTCAAAACCCCATCAAAGATCTGTAATAATCCAGGAAGATACGGAGAAACAACAGGAGGCTACATAGATGGTAAGTGCTGTTAGGGGTTAAATTGCTCAATAATAATTGAATGATATAATATATTCGTATGTTTGGAATTCAACATTGAAAGTAAGGTGGTAGTATTCCTTTGCGCAACTTTCGCTTAGAAATGCTATATTTTTATCAAGTCCTGGAGTTAGCATAAGAGCTAAACATGATATCTCAAAGCGCGTAAATGACTACTTTTCCTCAGTATGGACGACTTTCTTGAATGAACTATTTCATGTGTTCAGACGTTCTTTTTCATGCATAAATAAACATAATTTCTATTTATAATAACAGAAAAAATTTCTTTCAATTTTTCTTAAATGATTGAGTGACTAAGTGACTGGTGCAGATTTAAATGCATGATGTTTTTCTTCTGTCATGAGTTAACCGAGACTCAAAATTAAGTATGGAAACACAGAGAAAAGGAAAACAATCAAAGTTGAAATTATGTTAAAGGGTCTTCTAGGGCCGCCCGTCTATTGACGCAAAGCTCAGCTGCATGACGTTTGACCAAATAAACGGTAGTTCGGAAGGCACCGGCCTGGTCGGAGAGATCATGCTGATTTACGACAGTCTAGTTGGTCATCATGTCCACCCGCGGCGGCTGACTAATGAAACGGTAGTTCGGGAGACACCGCCTTGGACGGGGGGAGAATACCGATTTATATACGTACAGTCCACTTAGTCAGCCTGTCGCACGCAGTTGGTCTGGGACTATGAATTCACGCAATGTGTGTGAATTCTGACCCCGGAATTGATGGCCGCCAGAGATCTCTCTGCTCTTATTTCGTGTGTGATAAAATTTGAAAATTTTAACCAGTGTGTCTGCCGGGTTTACAGATTGAAGACTGCGTGTGGCGGTGCTGTGTTTCCTAGGGTGCGTTCCCTGTTTACCCATCGATGGAGGCGTATGTGTCGTCCGATGCTAAGCTGTTAAACCCACTTATAGCGCATCTAGTTATAACCCAAATTTCGTGAACGCCTATTTTTCTGAAATCAAAATGACTAGATTTTAAATTTACCGGTTACTGATGTAACACCCAAAAGAAAGAAGAAAGTTTTGTATCATGTACCTCATGAAGAACAATGAACTTCTGCTATAAATATCTTTACCTGTGTTTCCATACACCAGAGACTAGCCAAAATTTGCAAAACAATATCTTATGTCTGAAGTTTCATCTATATTATTTTGACTAGTAAAATTTTATCTATGCTGATCTTGATAAATTTAGAAAATAAAAATTCAAACATTTCCCTATAATTTCCAGGTTAGTCAATGCAGTAATCACTGCGTTGTTACATAGAGAAATGGTTAATTAGTGTTTCTTCCGAACATACGAAAAGTGAAATCTTTGCGTTAGAGGGGTTTCGAGAAAATCGCAGAGACTAAAAGATACATGAGAATAGGTAGAACAAGAGCGAGGGCTACATCTCCAACTGGACCGTACGTAACTCAGTATGTAGCGACTATATATATGTGATAGTACCGACAGATCTTAGAATACGAAATTGACTACTAGTAATTTAAAGTTGGGGTGGAATAAGTTGCTCATGACGGATATAGGGTAGATAACTGTAGTTGGTGTGTCAGATATAAACGGTACAGCGCAGCTTATATAAACATTAGATCAGTTAGAACACATACAGAACAGCTAGCTAGATAATGCTGCATTGAATAAGAGTAAGTTAGTAAATACATAAGATATATAACTGGACGCTTAATGCCGAACAGAAATAAAGCTATTATCGTACATTATTGCAGAGGCAAGAACGGAATTAGGGGAAGAGAAGAAAAAAGTTTATCTCAAGAGGGGAAAGGTCCATTAGGAGCATGATGATAATATGGACTATCGATTTAGCTTAAGCATATAAATACAGATTGATATCACAACTGACTGCAATTGTATGCGACAGTCACAAAATCACTGTATACTTTTAGGTAATTTCCTCACTTAAGGGGGGGGGTCGATTTTTGGGTCATTTTTTCGAATTTCTCCGATCTGGCTGATGTTCACATATTTTATTTTCCAAATGGTATATTTTAACGAGTTTTTAAAATTAAAGTCCTAACTCTTACGGTTGTTGAGTAATTTCACCTCAAAGTTGAGATTTCATGTGTTAAGCATAGGAATTTCAAAAAGTTGTCATTTTTAAAGTGGCGCCAAATTTTCCCGACAAACGTTAGACGAATCTGGACAAATTACACATTAAAATAAAGCTAAATGTTGAACTGCGGTACCCTGGAATTTTTAATTAATTTTTGAAGGATTCAAATTTAACATGACTTGAGCACGAAGTCAAGTTTTAATCCTTTAAAAAATTAATTAAAACTTTTTGAAGGCCTAAATTAAAAATTCTAATTCCAGGGTACCGCAGTTCAACATTTTAGCGCTATTTTAATGTACAATTTGTCCAGATTCATCAACATGTGTCGGGAGATTTTTTTGGCGCACGCGAAAAATGACAACTCTTTGAAATTCCTATGTTTAACACATGAAATCCCAGCTTTGAGGTGAAATTACTCGACAACCGTTAGAGTTACGACTTTAATTTTTAAAAACTCGTTAAAATATACCATTTGATAATAAAATGTATGAAAATCAAGCAGGATCGGAAAGAGTCGAAAAAATGGTTTAAAAATGGACCGCCCCTTAACTCACTGTTTATCTTTTTTTGCAAAGCAAGCTTCTGAAAGCTTCTGCAAAAACGCAGAAAATATTTGTGTTCCTACCTAGTGATGCTTTAAATTTAACTTTAATTTACAATTAACACGAACAGTAACAAAAATCACCCATTAGATCTCTTGAGTACCTTCAGCCCAACCTCTGCTTTTTGCCAAATAACTAGAATTGGGGCATACTGAATTCAGATTAATGTTGGTAACGGTGACCAAAGGGATCAAAAAATGTTTGCCTCTAATTTGTTCTGAAGACTACAGGTTTTTCGGTGGAACCAAGTGTGATTACAGTAGGCTAGCTCTCTTTCATCAGCTATGAAATTTGCTCTGAAAACTAACGGCTGACCCCATACACATATGTGTTAGTTTACTTCAAAAAAAATTGCAAATTGCACACTTTACGTGTTAAAGCTCAAAAATACAACGAATGCGTCCAACTTGTGTTCGTTTCAAGCTTTAACACGTTAAGATTTCCTTGAAAACGTGCAAATTTAACGCGTGCAATTTCTTTTGAATTGAATCAACAGCTGAAAGCCTGCTTACCAGCAGCTGAAAATGCAGACGAATACGAAAGTGTCTTTACCTAGATACAAGAGATTTTTTTTCTAAGAGTGTGACAAGCATCAAGCTCTTAGTTATTAGGCTTTGGGACTTTATCTGCACGATAACGGCTGACCCCCCTCAAATTAGACCCATCGCTTCAAAGAAATTTGCACGCTATGTTTGTGTTCTGAAGCTCGCAGCAGACGCATGTTGAACCAACTGACTGAGGTACGACCAAAAAAAATGTGTACAAACTTCGACCGTTTATAGCAGAATAACCTTTGGAGTAAACCCCAACAATGTATAATTCCGGAATTCGAGTTTTCAAAAATCCCGATTTTAAAAATTTTATCCAATACAGACAAGATGGGTATCATTCGAAAGCTCTAGAGAGCTGAATCACTTTTATAATAGAACGAACTCTGATAATGCACACAATTCTCGGAATTTAAAATTTTTTCCAATACTCCACAATATAGGTATTATTCGAAAGCTCTTGATGAGATGAACAAATCTTGTAATAGAACCAATGTCTGAAAATGCACAATTCCCGAAATTCACGACTTCCGGATTTCACTCTAGCTTGGAAGCAATTAGCGAATTCCGAGAACTGGGCTCATTATTCTATTACGAGATTTGTTCAGCTCATCAGGAGCTTTCGAATGATACCCATATGGTGGGTTTTGTAGAAATTTTTTAAAATCCGGAAAACCGGATTTTTTCGAATTTCGGTAATTGTGTGCATTTTCAAGAGTTCATTCTATGACGAAAGTTGTTCAGCTCGACACGAGCTTTCGAATGATATGCAACGAGCGGGTGTTGGAGAAAATTTTTAAATCCGGAAATTTTGAAAACGCGGAATTCCGAAAATTGGTGCATTTTTGGGAAAAATTTCTGGAGCAAAAATATACGGCGGGGACCAACTGTATTCGATCCTAAAACAAAATTTTTAGGTGCGATAAAAATTAAGCGAAAACTACAAATTTTAGATTTTCCGTGAATGAAACCCGAAATTCCGGATTTTATCGGATTTTCGAAATCTCGGGTTCCTGAGGATTCTAAAGATATATACATTGTTGGGGTTTACTCCATAGGTTTATCTGCTATAAACGGTCGAAGTTTGTACACACATTTTTTGGTCGTACTATACTTGTGTTTTCGAGCTTTAGAACGTAGGCATAGCGTGCGAGTTTCTTTGAAGTGATGGGTCTAATTTGTGGGGGGGGGGTCAGCCGTTATCGTGCAGATCATGTCCTTAAGCCTAATAACTAAGAGCTTGACGCTTGTCACACTCTTAGTTATTATGTACTCTTGGTATAAGCCAGAACAATTTCGGTGGTCCAAAAGTGACGATTTTTAATGGAAATCAGTTTATTCAAAATTACTAAAACATGGTCAAGAATGTTGGTTCATTTGCACTGGATGGGTACATGGTTCCATATCACGTTTTATCCACACCTATTAGTTTAGGTTTATGCCCTAAAGCTGCCGATTTGGCAGAACGAAAAATAATTTTGTTGATTTTTAATAACAACGAAATGGATTGGAGAGGTTTTATGCAGGATAAAAGTTCGAAGCATTGCAGAGAAAAGTTCACCTTGCTTTCACCTAAAACATATTCGTATCGAGAAAACTTTGTGCAAAGTTGCGAAACGTCGTGTCACCGTGCGCTTGGTAAATTGCCGGAACCATTAGGATCTCCTAAGCCAAATCCGAAAAAAACGTCCCTCTACCCACTAGTAGACATCACATCGCGAAAAGGAATTTTGACCTCTTCTGTAGTTTTGATGTATATAGTGTTTTCGAGTGGATCGATGGTCTATATGTCGTGGTGTTTCTCGATTCAGTGCTGTATTTACTGGCTGATTTCAATAAATACGGTATGAGCAAACTGCCTTGCAAACGGTTAAATTGTCTAATTCCAGAAATGGGCAAACAAATTTTGATCAAAATTTCGTTTAGACCTTTCTAGGAAAGTCGCATAGTCGATTTCATAGGAGTTCGATCTATTCATCTGAAATTTTCAACTGAAATAATGTATTCGATTTTCAGAAATAGCCAATACAGATTTGCTTAATTCTACAAATTGGCAAGACATTTGCCTGTTTCCAGAAATGAGCAACAACTAGGCTCCTAAAAGAGAGAAGTTATCTCGATGCAGGGGCTCCACTAAACATACCCATGTCTTTAATATTGATCATTTCAAAATTGAGTTTTACAATGAACCCTCCATCCATGTTTCTTCGCACATACAAACGCAACACTGCCAAAGCTATTCACTTGCCATAACGTTTCAGCCGGCTTTGGCATAAATTGTGACTTTACATAAAACCCTTGACCGGAAGTCTCAAATTCTTCAATTTGGTCAACTTTGCATGCCTGTATACTGAACCCAATTACACGAATTATACGAATTTTATAAGTCCACATAATTTGCCGTGTAATTCTTAGCATATTTAATGCGTAGCTATGGGTGGGCATCAGACATGACATGTGCAGGAGGCGAAATTTTGGGCTGAAAACTTGATACTGGGGTGAGCGCCTCTCTGGAAAGAACTACAAGAATGGGGGTGGTGAACCTCCCCCCAGCACATATAGAGTGGGCATCATTACCGTTACAGTTACCATTGGCGATCGATCAGTGACTTGATCTGGCAGGTGTATGTTGCTGCTACATCAGCTATCCTATGTTACCACACCCTGTTTACGAAACAAATTGTTTTCTGTGAAGAAAGTGCTACGCTAGTTCACTCTAACATCGTGAACTACTTAACTGATATCAAGTCACAAAAACTAATGTGCATATAACGCTCGCTATTAACGAAGTACTGAAATTTCGATGCAACCAAGGGGGATTTGTAAAAAAGATCCTATGTAATTAATATCTCAGGATCCAAGCCTAAAACAAATTTTGTAAAAATTAAACTCTAGTAAATTTCACTTATCAATGAGAAATTATGAGCAGGATCCCGCCCCGCGGGCTGCTACACAAGAAACAGAGCAAATAGCGAGAGAAAGCTGAGCATAGGGCGAAATGTTTTACGTTGCAGATGCGTTTGATTTGTGCTAAAAACGAAAACAGCTATCTCGCCTTTAGGCGAGAAGGCAAGATAAAAATATTGCCGATTTCTAGAGCTCGGCAAGGCTGTTTGCCGATTTTTAGAAATGAACAAAATCGCTTGCCAATTTCTAATTTCAGGAACAAGGCACGACAGTTTACCTAAACCTTCGGCTGTTTAAAGGAAGAGGGCCCACTATCACCGTCGCCGTTACCGGAGCTACGTTTTTGGTTTCTCTTTGTGGCGTTTGTTAGAAATTGAATATTTCCGTCCAAACAATTTAGGTTGTGGAGGCTTAAATCGTCTCCGACCGCAGATGCGTCGCATTCCATACCTTCACATCCTGTGCAATTGCCTAAAAATATATCATCTATTATACATACGCAGATTTACAGGCACATAAAAACTTAGATAATAGCAAGGTATAGTCAGTGCCAATAAAATGTAATGTGGTCTTGTGATGTAATGGTTGCAGCTCAGATTTTCCGTGGGTCAATTTTCGGATCTAAATCTTTAGACCAGGAATTTTAACTTTCAAACAAAATGATTATGCATTGAGGTTGAAAAAGAAACCTTTTCAGAAAGCCCCTTTAAAGGAATGTTGCCGTTTGCTGGTCCTACTGATTAATTCTGATTTTTTCAATGCTAGGGAATGGAAGACATTTATACTTTAATTTAATATTTAATTTATTCATTGATTTATTTTGATTTATTTATTTATTTATTTATTTATTTATTTATTTATTTATTTATGTTAACAATTTAATAATAATTATTTGTTTTGAATTTATCAGCATCCTGTAATGTCACCATACTAAATTTTAAAGTTATTGGCCAAAAGGTATAAGCTATTGCTGTGGGCAAGCGCAATAGATCCCTGCGATTTACTAAACATCCACACAGAAAGTCTTTGAACTTCAGGAAAAAATCTCCAAATTTCTTCTATTTTCAAGAAAAATTATAATCAGTAGCTAGAAAAATCAGACAAATAAGGAAGTGCTTTTATCAAAATAAAGACAAGCCTGTTCAGATATGCACTGGTTGAATAAGACAAAATTGACATAACTTTGACAGTTATGCGAAGTGAGCTCGTAGGGCCATTCTTTTCCGATTGTTAATGCCATGAGCAATAGAGAATGGCCGTGGCGGCCGCCGCCTCTTGCGCCTGCCTCTTGCAGCCACTTTATTCTGCAATCATAATAGCGACATCATAAGACTTACAATAGGTACAAATTTCAAGAAATTGATGCATGCTGGGCTATGAGTTTTAACAGCTACTTACGTACGTAACTGATATAAATTAAATAAACAAGATAAATAAACTTAAGCTTTTTGTAACAACTTACGCAACTCAACGGAACGCAACAGAACACCTTTTGAGAAAATTCAAAACTTTGTTTCTCGTATGGGACTGAAATAAAATTTTGGCGGAGGGTGATCCTGTCC
>JASAND010025447.1:0-33984 GCA_030248195.1 Trissonchulus latispiculum
TCCACCAGCTGAGTAGCACAATTTAAAGACAGGAGGTATTCAGCTCCTATGTGGCTGAACACAAAAACGGAAAGGTGTAGGATCTGCCATGCCCCACAAAATTGGACAGTTTCGTTTTCTGGTTCATTAGTTTAAAGTGGAAATGACTTAATAAATTTTACGGATGGTCATACGGCATTGGTGTACCACAGACTTTAGATTTAAAGTTAAAACTCAAAATCTATAAAAGGCTCTACTTAGCTAAAGCGATTGGTCTTGCTGCTTGTTTCAGCAACGGCAGATGGGATGTATGCGTGATCCTGTAATCGACGATGTTAATGATTGGAAGCGGTTGGATAAAGCTTTGGCTGATATCAATCTTAGTGAACATGATCGTTTCTATATTTATGCTACGGTAGCGGCAGTTCTTCATCTGGGCAATGTGGACTTTGTGGAAAACACTGAGGATTCTCGGGGTATAGTTTGTTTTAGTTAACGTGTTTATATAATTGTTCCGTAGCCCCATTCTTTCCGTTTTCTGAAGTGCAAACATGAAGTGCTCGTGTTGTAATCGACGTAAACTTCATATTAGATACGAATTTAACGGCGTGATAACCTTGCGTTATTTATGTATCAAAACGCTAGAAATATATATAGTAAGAAATGACTGTAATTAACGGCTGGGTTTTTACTGGGGGTGGGGGGTGGGGGCGCCCCTCCCCACCACTTTTTGGGTCCCCCCACTCGACCCCTTTCACCCTCCTCACTCGTTCCCCTTCCCACTTTTTTTGGGCTTCCCCCCACTCATCCTAAGGTGCCCAGAAAAGGCCAAATTTTTAGGATTTTTGGTCAAAATTATTCCGGCCTCGCCGGACATTTGCCGGACTCCCCACTAGTGGGGAGGGGCGTCCCCCCACTTATTTTTTTCCTAGAAAAATTCCAGAACTGTATGGTTCGCAAAAATTGCATGATTTTGGGCTTGAAGCAAAACAGAGTCGTGAATCGTATTCTTTTTCGTCCGCGCTCCAGAGTCTACGAGTTCCGTCACTAACTCTTCCACCACAGCGCAAATCAAAAGTTTTGTTTTTTCCGCAGCCTTGGGGATAAAATCCAGAGTTTTTTTCCGATAGTTTGGAAAATTTTGGAAGATCTATCATTATCGGAAAAATCTGAAAATTATTATTGTAAGGATTTTTAGTAGGTTATCGCTTAAAAATCTCGCGGTTAGAATCTTTTTATTAAAATTAACTCCACTTAAGAACTAATTTGATACCTTTGGGTGTATCAAAAAACTGGAAATTAGTCAGTGGGAAATCCGGAAATACAAGAAAAAACTAGTTTATTTCTGCAATCGTTTTTTCTGGAAGAGGTTTTTGTTTCTGAGATTGTTGTATATTGACATTTTATGTTTCTGTTGCAGGAGGCTGCTGCATGAATCCGGAATCCGAGGCTAGTTTGGTTATGGCAGCTGGTCTGCTGGGCTTAGATAAGGATGAGCTGAGAATGGGACTGTTGTCACGTGTAATGCAGGCTACAAAAGGCGGTCAATTGGGAACTATTATCAGGTTATAGTACTTGCACCATTAGCGGACGACAAATTTGTCACTTAGCGACTGATAGTACATCATCCGCCTTTAATACCAAATAAGTGGCAATTATGTTTCGGTTTTGAATCATTTTTTAAGTTGACAAGACAGTTACTGGTATTTTTAGGGTTCAGTTGAAGGCGTCTGAAGCTGCGCATGCGCGCGATGCCCTTTCCAAAGCAATCTATTCTCGTCTCTTTGATTATATTGTTAGCAAAATCAACGAATGTATCCCCTTCAGTCATAGTGATTCCTATATTGGCGTGCTGGACATTGCCGGTTTTGGTGAGTTTGACTGGATATTTTCTTTCACTATAGTTTTTATTTCTCTGTAGTATCGGTAATGATTTATTATGCTGACCAAGACGGAAACGTAATTATGCTACCATTTTTAGTCTACGTATTTAATAATTCTTTGCGATGAACCCTGCCCGCTGAAACAATCAGTTCAGTCAGGGTTTGTGTACTGGGTCTTTTCTAGGCAAAAATATGTGGGGGGGGGGGGCGCCCTCCCATTAGTGGGGGAGGTCTAAAAGTGGGGGATAAAATGGGCTAAAAATGCTAAAAACACCGTATAAATAGCCTGTTTGCCACATATACATACTGCTGTAACTAAGCTTAAAAGTGCTCAAAAATTTTTAGCAGTAAAAAAGACGATTGTTGACCAAAAGCCCAAAAAATTGGTCTTTTCTGGGCACCGTAGGCTGAGTGGAGGGGAGGGGAAGCCCAAAAAGTGGGGAGGGGAACGAGTGGGGGACGCCCCACCCCCCAGTAAAAAACCCCAGGTGTATGTCCAGTTCTAGCTGTCTTTTTGGAGGAGTTAAGATTAACTCAATCCTATTCGCGCACAGGGTTCAAAGAGTTAAACAGTTTATTTTGACTCGCTTGCAGGGTTAAACGAGTTAAAAATTTATCTCTACTCTACTACTACTACTAACTTGCGCGAGAAAAGGCCCTAACTTCTTATATGTGTGTGGGCTTTGTTCCAACAATATTTATTTTGTGTTGTTTACGTTTTCAGAATACTTCACGGTTAACAGTTTTGAACAGTTCTGTATCAATTACTGCAATGAAAAATTGCAGCAATTTTTTAATGATCGCATTCTCAAACAGGTGAGAACGTCGTAATCTTGGGGCCAATTTTATAAACAGCTGAAATCGAGCTGAAATTTGGTATTGGTATGTTTTCGAATTCAAAATATCAAAATATATTTAGAGTTTAAAATATAGCAAAATTTTTCGATTTCGGGAATTTCTATTTTTTGATTCGCAAGGGAGACTAAGGGCAACCCAAACACTTTTGTCTTCGATTTTGCTGAAAAGTTGCATACAGAGATTTCTGGCTCGCTGAACACGAATATGAAGTCCTTTTTTACAATTCGGCTTTTCGTAAGTCCAGAACAAACTTAAAACGGATCATATCAAGGAAGTCCCCCCCAAACAAAATTGATAAACTTCAACACATTGTTGACGACTGACACAATCCTACATCTTAAGCCGCACATCGTTGGAAAGCTGACGTCGTGCTCTTTCCAGTGCTATTTTGGTGTAGCTTGTTCGCTACGAAATTTTATTTGGAATAATTTGCCAAAAGCGTGCGTTTTGATCGATTTTAGTTAAGCTTTGACGAGTAAAACTTTGTAGGTGTAAGCTACAGCAAAATAGCTTACACCATTGGAAAGAGCACGTCTTCAGCTTTACAACGTTGTGCGGCTCAAGCTCTGAGGTAGTGCCAGTCGTCTACGCTGTTGAAGTTGGCCAAGTTAGCCTAGGGGTTGGACTTCCTTGATATGATCACTTAAAACATAAGCTTATAATTATCATGCAAACGAAAAGTTTAATAGAAAAACGGAATTCAGATTCGTGTACAGCAACAGAGAAATTCCCTATATGAACTTTTCGGCAATATCACGAACAAAATGTTTGCAATTTCCTTTGGTTCCCTCTTGCGAATCGAAAAAATGGAAATTCGCGAAATCAAGAAATTTTGCGATATTTGAACTCAGCGTTGGCGAAAATATGCACATACCAAATTTCAGCTTGATTGGTCACGTTTTAAAATTTTTTTGCCGGGGAGGGGTAATCTGGAAAGGACCTGAGAACTTTGTCAGTTTGCTTTCAATGCGAATTGCGTATCTGAAGATCTTTCTGCATAGCTTATCTGCTAGAGTCGAGAACTCATTTGTTTGAAACTGGCCCTTCTGGTGTTTGTTCGACAAGTGTAACTAATAGTAGTCCTTAGGGGGATTATAAATTTTATGAAGAATTTTGTCATCTTTTCCTCGGTAGTCAGTTATTGTCTACCTTTATTCTAAACGAGGTTTGAAAGAAATTAACTGTTTTTGTTCCGCATATCGCCTAGCTTAAGCGTTTCCAGAACTGACACTGTTGGCTTTCGGTGTTGTAGTATAATATTCGTGTGGGCTTGTTTTCGTCTCTACTTGTTTTCTATCATAGGAGCAAGAGCTGTATGCCAAAGAAGGTCTTGGAGTAAAGAGAATTGAATATGTAGATAATACTGACTGTATTGGTAGGTGTGATACTTACATTTATTAGTCACATTTATTGTATGTCACACCTGAAACAAGTATAATTTTCATTTAATGCATTTGATTCTTTAAACTTAGAGTTTGGATTTGCATACTTGAAATTTATCTTCTTATAAAAAATGGAGCCATTTGCGTGTCTGTTCCTGCATAATTTTCAAGCAATTCTTCGCATAAGCTGATTTCTGCTGGCTGTTTGAGCAATATTGTTTGAATCTTGTCCAGTTTGATGCTGTCTGGCAAATATTGGCTCCAGATCTCTTGAATTTCCACAATAATCTTCTGTAGCTTTTCATGACAGTAGTCCAACGTTAGGACTGGATACTTGGCATTCTCATAGTTTTGCCATTTTGCATTCCCTGAAATCAGTATACAAAAGCTGCATTCTTGCGTCTACTTGCAACCTTACGTGCTTGTTTCGCGTCATTGAAAGCTCACCGAAATCAAACGTTTTAGCTTCAGCTATTTTGTCAATAGCATTGTGTATCGTTTCTGCTGCCACCCACCTGTAATACTCCTGGCGTTTGCAACGCTAAGTACAGCTGGAAATAGACACACAAACAGCAGTTTCATTTCAGTTTAATGATAAATACTAAGTATTGCCCCTGAAATATAAATAAATAGATTTTAAATTTTATATTTCGGTTATTAATAATGAATAAATAATCTTTAGAACTAATTGAAACCAGACAGTATGGGATTTTGGATATTTTGGATGAGGAAAATAAGCTTCCCAGACCCAGTGCTCAGCACTTCACGTCTTCCGTTTTACAGATGCACAAGGATCACTTTCGCATAGAGGTAGGTAGCATTTGATTCATGATATGAATTTTTACTTTAAGTTTGAGCTGCATCGAGGGAGCGTAGCCTTATAGCCTTATCTGGGCGTTGAAAGTTCAGGAAGAAATGTTTTCAATGGAGGGATACAGTCAAAACAGCAACTGATTCATACAGATTCCTAGATATGTTAGTTTAAACGTGGATAGAAGTTCCAGTTCCAAAATTAAAACAACCTTATTCCAGTTTAAAAAACACAACTAGTCAGTTGGTTCAACGTGCGTCTGTATCGAGCTTCAGCACACAAACAGTGTGCAAATATCTTTGAAGTGATAGATGGGTCTAATTTGTGGGGGGTCAGCCGTCGAAAGCCTAATAACTATGTAAAAGCTTGACGCTTGTCACACTCTTAGTTATTATGTACTCTCTCTTACTATTACGATGCTTCAAATTGAGGCTTTTCTTCAGGTAGTTTTTCCACAAGCTGCAGGCAAAGTGTTGTAGTTCTACATCTGTGTCCTTCATATGTGCTGCATTTTTTACACTGGCGTTTTGCCTTGAAAACTTTGTTTATTGCTGTTGTAAGTAGTGTACTGTGGTGATTACTTTTGCGTTTCGGTAAACGCTCAGTGGACATAATTTAAAAAACTGAGTTCGCCACTATGGCACACTTTGACATCTCCTAATTGTATAACAGCAGCAATGCCGTTTTGAGCGTTCTGTTGTTTCATAAGAAGGATAATGTTTTGGTGGTTCAACTAGTGAAATGTGGCCCAGTGTTTAAAAATTATTTTAGATTCCCCGAAAATCCAAATTAAAGGAGCATCGTGATATCCGGGACGACGAAGGATTTCTCATCCGACACTTTGCTGGAGCTGTGTGCTATCATACTGTATGCTTACAGATTTGCACCTGTATGCAGAGAATTACCATTTGAATGTACTAACATTTCGGTAGCAGCCTCAGTATTAAACTTGGCTAGACTAGAATATGACATACATTGTATGTAATGAAAGTACGAAAACTTTAAAAGAAAGGCACCACAGTAATGCTTATCGCTGATACAATGAAATCACAGATTTTGTATGTACTTTAGAGCCAGTTTATTGACAAAAACAACGATGCTTTGCATGCGTCATTGGAAATTTTGATGGAAGAAAGTCAGTCACCCCTGTTACGTCTTCTCTTTGCCAGTAACGGTATCGGGGACGGCGAAGGTGTGAAGCCGAACGGACCCTTGGTCAAGCGTAGAATGAATGGGCACGGCCCTGTGAAGCCTCGAAAACAGGGGAAATTGAATTTTGTCAGCGTCGGCTCCAAGTTTAGATCTCAATTGAAGCTTCTAATGGAAAAACTGAACAATACGGTATGTAGGACAGATTACTAGCAGAGAAGTGTTTGTGATCAGAGTTGCACGCTTTCAGCTTACTAAATGAAACATCCGCTTGCTGACTAAATTTCGTTTAATTAGAATGAAAACCGCATGTACAAATTAAAACATAACATTAATGATGACAATGATTAGAATTTGAATTTAATTATCTGAATTTAATTTAATGAATTAGAATTATCAGTTTTATGAGTTTTGTAAAAAAACCTCGTTAACCAGTTTGACGCGTTACATGTGTACAGTTACATTAATTTCGGTGATAGATAGTTACATGTTGATGTTACAATAGTTACGATGATTTTGTCAATGTCAAACCTGCAGCTGTTAATATTTCTGTTGTTTTCCAAATCATGAAATCGAATAAATATCACCTTTTAATTTTAACTTTAGGTAACCGTTCACTTTTGAAAAGACTCCTGTAGAAATTACAAGAATTTTTGTAGGTTTCCACCAAAGCGTTCCTATATGGTCAGTCACTAGCGGAGCTTCCTGTATTTTCCAACCTGTAGAGTAAACCTGTAAACTAGTAGTTACTACAGGTTTCTTTTGTTGTAAATATTAGTCTGACTGGTAATCAATTGAACCAAAGTATCTCCTGTGAAAACTACTAACGATGCCTTGTAGAAATTACAAGACGTAATCTCTATTTTCTAAAAAACCTTTTGTATTTATCATCTACAAAAGTGATTCTTGTAGTTTTTACTGGAACTTTTCTAAGAGCATGATCTGCATGATGTATCACACTGTAACACAATATTATTATAGTAGTATAATAGAATTTAGTAACTGAGCTATTAAACTTATTGATGGTAGACTGTTAGAACCAAGATAGTTATGCAGAATTTCCCGTTAGGCTATTTACTTGAGTTTCAAAGTTAGATCTATAAAAAATATAATTAAAAATATCAAGTGCTGAGAAAATTGCCCTTTATAAAAGTGGAGATCAGAACATCCTATCTATGATATGATGCTTGAGAAAGACAAACAATTGAATGGAAAACTAACAAACTGTCGCATAATTTATGTAATGGAAAGATAAATTTGCCCTGTCTTACTTTTTTCCTCTTTATCATTTTGAAGCACTAACCATTCAATTAAGGAAATTACTTGGATAGGATTATATACCATGCTACTTTACTTGTACATACGTAACTCCTTTGTAGTTCTGAGTAACATGTGTATATATCATAGGGGTCGCGGTAGCGACCCCTATAATATGAGTGAAAATGGTCGAATGACCGTGTAAAACAAGGCTGCGCAGAAGCTGCGCAGATTCCTGCGCAGATCCTGCGCAGATTATGTGCGCAAAAAATTGTACGTGTCGAGTTTAGTATGTGTGCGAAGTTTCATCCCCGTACCACTTTCCGTTAAAAAGTTATGCCAAAAATCGCTTACGAGAGTGATGTTTTTTTTTTTTTTCCGGTTCTCCGCTTTGACGTTTGGTAAGGGGGTTTTGTAGCTTTAATAACAACAGATAGAAAAATTTTTGCCTATGAAAACCATATATATTCTTGGAGTACGCAACAAAAATAAGCCGATAGGCTAGTTTTTATGCCTCCCAGAGCCGGAAAAAATTTTTGGTGGGGGGCCAAAGTCGGCCAAAACGCTAAAATGACCAAAAAGTATGCTTCAATGTCACCTTAATAAGTCAGACTGGGCTATATATGGGGCAATACTGCCTATATGGCTGAATAGGACACATATCAGGGTCGTTCAATTGCTATATGATTTTCCGGCCGTGAGCGTAATTTTTGGGTACTGGCCTGCCAAAGTTGGTGAATTTTGGGTCCAACTTTGAACTTGGTTTTTTCGCTTATTTTGTGACCTGGAAGGCTCAAATCGTGCATACAAAGGTTTTTGCGGTCGGAGAATCGATTCCTGCTATTACTTTTGCTGCCCGACTGACCCAGGTTGCTGGGCTGGTTCCACTTTGCCGACTGGAGGGTCATGTCGGCAACCGCTACCTGGAGGCCCATAGTAGGCTCTACTTGGCCTCTCAAAACTTTCTCTATAGGGGTTTTCTGGTGCTCCCAGCTTACTGCCGGTGTCCGTTTTGCCGTCCGACTCATCCATCTTGCTGGGCTGGTTCCACTTTGCCGTCTGGAGGGTCATGTCGGCAACCGTTTCCTGGAGGTCCATACTAGGCTCTACTTGGCCTCTCAAAACTTTCTCTATATGGGTTTTCTGGTGCGCCCAGCTCATTTCCGGTGTCCGTTTTGCTGTACAACGCACCCATTTTGCTGGGCTGGCTCCACTTGGCCGCCTGAGGGGTCAGGTCGGTAAGGGGTCAGGTGGTCCAAAATAAAATTTTTCAAAAGTGGTCAAATTTGGTACCAAATGAAAGCCCTAAGTGCGCTGAGCAACTTTTGTCATAGAACTGCATGCTCAAAGTGGCTGTAGAGTGCTGTGGTGGGGTGGGGTGGGGACTTAGGCGATTTTCGGTCCAAAATAAAATTTTTCAAAAGTGGTCAAATTTGGTACCAAATGAAAGCCCTAAGTGCGCTGAGCAACTTTTGTCATAGAACTGCATGCTCAAAGTGGCTGTAGAGTGCTGTGGTGGGGTGGGGTGGGGACTTAGGCGATTTTCGGTCAAAAATGAAATTTTTCAAAAGTGGTAAAATTTGGTACCAAATGAAAGCCCTAAGCGAGCAGAGCAACTTTTGTCATAGAATTGCATGCTCAAAGTGGCTGTAGAGTGCTGTGGTGGGGTGGGTTGGGCACTTAGGCGATTTTCGGTCAAAAATGGAATTGCATGCTCAAAGTGGCTGTAGAGTGCTGTGGTGGGGTGGGGTGTGGGGACATAAGCGATTTTGAGTCAAATATGAAATTTTCCAAAAGTGTCAAAATAGTATCTGCTTGCGCATGGTGTTCGGAAATATATTATGTTGGTTCTTTTTTGCGCATACATATGTAAAAGAATGGAAAACAAGAACCAAAAATGCTCCTTCGTCGCATGTAAAATACATATGAGTACTCTCAGGCAGGTTGTACAAACACGGAAACTAGCCTGTAAAATGCATATGAGTGGCGTTGAGGTTGTAAATTAAGGAAAACAAGTTGCAACGGCTTAACATATGAGCCTGTCCTACAACGAGGCTCATATTGGCGTCACAGTGCAGTCTTCTTAAAGATCATCAGGCCATCATACTAAAGAAAAAACGAATGAATAGAAATAATATGTTAACATTGTGGCCTGAAAGAAATGGACTGAACGAAGTGAACTGCGACACCTCAAGTTGAACTGTATATACATGCAAGCTGATGTTTCCCGAAACACCATGGCACCTACTATTTCCGGAAGCACTATAGTACACCTACTGTATTCTCGGAACACTATGGCACACTACTCTCACATACGTAATGCTTTCCCCACTTGGCTCTGAGTCAGAGCGCAGAGTGGCATGCCGTATAATGCGTATGCACAGTATAATGTCTTAGCGACAAGATGTGTGAAGGACAATTTTGTAATGAAAAGCTTTACGTGCTATTTATATGAAGGTCAAATATCGACAAATTATATCATAGGGGTCGCGGTAGCGACCCCTATAATATGAGTGAAAATGGTCGAATGACCGTGTAAAACAAGGCTGCGCAGAAGCTGCGCAGATTCCTGCGCAGATCCTGCGCAGATTATGTGCGCAAAAAATTGTACGTGTCGAGTTTAGTATGTGTGCGAAGTTTCATCCCCGTACCACTTTCCGTTAAAAAGTTACGCCAAAAATCGCTTACGAGAGTGATGTTTTTTTTTTTTCCGGTTCTCCGCTTTGACGTCTGGTAAGGGGGTTTTGTAGCTTTAATAACAAAAGATAGAAAAATGTTTGCCTATGAAAACCATATATATTCTTGGAGTACGCAACAAAAATAAGCCGATAGGCTAGTTTTTATGCCTCCCAGAGCCGGAAAAAATTTTTGACGGGGGGCCAAAGTCGGTCAAAACGCTAAAATGGCCAAAAAGTATGCTTCAATGTCACCTTAATAAGTCAGACTGGGCTATATATGGGGCAATACTGCCTATATGGCTAAATAGGACACATATCAGGGTCGTTCAATTGCTATATGATTTTCCTGCCGGGGGCGTAATTTTTGGGTACTGGCCTGCCAAAGTTGGTGAATTTTGGGTCCAACTTTGAACTTAGTTTTTTCGCTTATTTTGCGACCTGGAAGGCTCAAATCTTGTGTACAAAGGTTTTTGCGGACGGAGAATCGATTCCCGATATCAGTTTTTCTGCCCGACTGACCCAAGTTGCTGGGCTGGTTCCACTTTGCCGTCTGGAGGGTCATGTCGGCAACCGTTTCCTGGAGGTCCATACTAGGCTCTACTTGGCCTCTCAAAACTTTCTCTATAGGGGTTTTCTGGTGCGCCCAGCTCATTTCCGGTGTCCGTTTTGCCGTCCGACTTATCCATCTTGCTGGGCTGGTTCCACTTTGCCGTCTGGAGGGTCATGTCGGCAACCTTTTCCTGGAAGTCCATACTAGGCTCTACTTGGCCTCTCAAAACTTTCTCTATAGGGGTTTTGTGGTGCGCCCAGCTCATTTCCGGTGTCGGTTTTGCTGTACAACGCACCCATTTTGCTGGGCTGGCTCCACTTGACCGTCTGAGGTGTCAGGTCGGTAAGGGGTCAGGTGGTCCAAAATAAAATTTTTCAAAAGTGGTCAAATTTGGTATCAAATGAAAGCCCTAAGTGAGCTGAGCAACTTTTGTCATAGAATTGCATGCTCAAAATGGCTGTAGCGTGCTGTGGTGGGGTGGGGCGGGGACTTAGGCGATTTTCGGTCAAAAATGAAATTTTTCAAAAGTGGTCAAATTTGGTCCAACTGAAAGCCCTAAGCGCGCTGAGCAACTTTTGCCATAGAATTGCATGCTCAAAGTGGCTGTAGAGTGCTACGGTGGGGTGGGGTGGGGACTTAGGTGATTTTCGGTCAAAAATGAAATTTTTCAAAAGTGGTCAAATTTGGTTCCAAATGAAAGCCCTAAGCGAGCTGAGCGACTTTTGTCATAGAACTGCATGCTCAAAGTGGCTGTAGAGTGCTGTGGTGGGGTGGGGTGGGGACTTAGGCGATTTTCGGTCAAAAATGAAATTTTTCAAAAGTGGTCAAATTTGGTTGGTTGGTTGGTTCTTTTTTGCGCATACATATGTAAAAGAATGGAAAACAAGAACCAAAAATGCTCCTTCGTCGCATGTAAAATACATATGAGTACTCTCAGGCAGGTTGTACAAAAACGGAAACTAGCCTGTAAAATGCATATGAGTGGCGTTGAGGTTGTAAATTAAGGAAAACAAGTTGCAACGGCTTAACATATGAGCCTGTCCTACAACGAGGCTCATATTGGCGTCACAGTGCTGCCTACTTAAAGATCATCAGGTCATCATATTAAGGAAAAAACGAATGAATAGACATAACATGTTAACATTGTGGCTTGAAAGAAATGGACAGAACGAAGTGAACTGCGACACCTCAAGTTGAACTGTACCTGCAAGCTGATGTTTCCCGAAACACCATGGCACCTACTATTTCCGGAAGCACTATAGTACAGTACACACCTACTGTATTCTCGGAACACTATGACACACACTACTCTCACATACGTAATGCTTTCCCCACATGGCTCTGAGTCAGAGCGCAAAGTGGCATGCCGTATAATGCGTATACACAGTATAATGTCTTAGCGGCAAGATGTGTGAAGGACAATTTTGTAATGAAAAGCTTTATATACGTGCTATTTATATGAAGGTCAAATATCGACAAATTATATTCTGACATACGCCAATATGAGCCTCGTTGTAGGACAGGCTCATATGTTAAGCCGTTGCAACTTGTTTTCCTTAATTTACAACCTCAACGCCACTCATATGCATTTTACAGGCTAGTTTCCGTTTTTGTACAACCTGCCTGAGAGTACTCATATGTATTTTACATGCGACGAAGGAGCATTTTTGGTTCTTGTATTATTATGCTCGTGTCTTAAATGAGTCGTAGTTTATGAGATTTATGATCCTGAGGGTGTATGTGTAGGTTCCTCCATGCTCCTACACAAACATTGCGTGCAATCATGAAAATCTGTTAATTTAATATTTTGTCTAAGCTAAACTGTACCACGCTCTGAGTTTGATTATAATGTGGCGGTTGCTTAGCTATTTCGATATCAACTGTCTCGTCAACTTTAGACTCCCCCTGCACTGACGTTTCTCGTCACTACTTGAGTCAGTTCACTCACTGAGGTATATAACACGGTTCAGTTGCTGTACAATAAGACGTATATAGTATATACGTATTTGTCTTGACTTTTTAGGGTACACATTTTGTTCGATGCATTAAACCAAATTCAAAGATGGCAGATCATTGTTTTGAGGGAGGATTGATTCTCAGTCAGCTGCGGTGTTCTGGTAAATTGAGAAATTATTGTTACGAACATTATATAGGCACTTCTTGGTGGCATGGTTTAATGATTCATATTATTTCTGCATAAATGCTAACTTGAAATTGACTAAACTAAATTCTATTGAAGAGTTGAATAAAATGCAATTACAACAGGCTTTGTTATCAAAATATTGAATGGATTTTTTGCAAACTGAAACAATACTGTTGTGGTACCTAGGTCTTTTTATACTATCTGATATGGTCAATTTTGCACTCCTCTTGATTTTGGCAAGAGTACATAATAACTAAGAATGTGACAAGCGTTACGCTCTCAGTTATTAGGCTTGCGACATGATCTTGACGGTAACAGCTGACCCCCCCAAATTAGACCAATCACATCAAAGAAATTCGCTCGCTATGCTTGTACGCTGCAGCTCGCAACAGACACACTGTGAACTAACTGTCTTGTTGTGTTTTCGAGCTTTAGAACGTAGGCATAGCGTGCGAATTTATTTGAAGTAATGGGTCTAATGGGGGGGGGGTCAGCCGTTATCGTGCAGATCATGTCGCAAGCCTAATAAGTAAGAGTGTAACGCTTGTTACAGTGCTTGTTCTTATGTACTTATTAGGGATGACCAGCGTTCTACAGCTGATGCAACAAGGATATCCCTCACGGACCCAGTTTAGTCAGCTCTATGATATGTACAAGTCTCTGATGCCGCCGGATTTGGTTCGCCTTGATCCGCGCCTGTTCTGTAAGGTTAGAAAACGAAGACTGAAATACATATTTCTTTGTTGTCTCGTCAGCATTAAGCAGTCATTGTCTAAACGACGTTATAGTATGTAAGTGCATGGTTCGTCTGTAGGTAATTACTGAGGTTTGATGTCTTCCTTTTTCATTGGCGTGGTGGGACTTTTAAACCGTACCGTTCCTAACCCTTTTCAGTGCCCGTTGCTTTTTGGTTTTAGTGCCTTTTTAAAGCGCTTGGCCTGGATGATAATGACTACAAATTTGGCCTGACCAAGGTATTTTTTCGCCCTGGGAAGTTTGCCGAGTTTGATCAGATGCTTCGTGCGGATCCAGTCCATCTGTCACAGTTGATTGTAAGAGTGCGGAAATGGCTGATGAGAAGTCGCTGGAGAAAGGCCCAGTGGTGCACCCTATCTGTAATCAAACGTATGTACTGTTACTTTTTCTTAAATTACAAACTTTATCACGTTTATAGGTTAACGCGGGGGGTCCAAGCCCCCCCCCCCCCCAACCAACGGTACAAACCCTACCGCCGTTGGTGACAAGGGGTAACGAAAAAATGGCCAAGGGGTCAGCAAAAATGGCCCGAAAAAATTTGTTTTTACAGTAAAATTTAAAACATTTCCGGCTTCGCCGGAATTTTTTAGCTAACATTTTTTATTTTTCGTGAAAATCGGGCAAAATTTTTAATTATTTCTAAAAATTGAAGATTTTGGTGCTAGTCTTAATTAAAAATTGCAAATTTTAAGAAAATTAGCGTAAATTTTTCGAAAAAGTTTTATACAAGTTTATTTTTGAGGTACAAGTCCCCCTAAACATTTCAGTTCCAGCTACAAGCCCCCTCAAAATTTTCTGAGAACAAGCCCCCAACAGAACCCAGTCCTATGTTAATAATGTATGGTGTAGTTGTCAATGTTCTTGGCGTCTTGAAACAATTGAAGCATTTTTGGCACGGATTTGGCCGGAGAGCTTTGAAATAAATTTTGTGGTGTATTCGTGAACAGGCCTTCTTTCTCAAATTGTTGCCATCTTTAGACATTAATAAGTGACTGAGCGTTCAAATTATTCATTTTAGTAAAAAATAAGATCTTGTGGAGACGTTCTAAACTGGTTTTGATTCAAAGTTGCGTGCGATCCTGGATAGCTCAGAAGAAATATCGATATAGGTGAGTCAATAAGTCTGCTGGATTTTCGGAAGGACACCGGATCAGAATCTCCCCCTCCCCTGACCTCTCTATCGTGGTCCCTTCAAGGAAGAACTATTATACAGCATTTGCCTATAGAGTGCTTAGCTCATGTTGTTGTTACTATTCTTGTTATGTCGGGCTCGCCCAAGTGCTTGGCGATTGCTGATTGAAACACCCCATCAGGCGATCCTTACAGTGGTGGATGTTTGGTGATTAGTAATTTGCTTTTGGGTTGGTATTAGTAGGCCGCGTTGGTTAAATGATCTAATAAATAATTGCATCAGCCAATAAATAATTTACGCTAACTTTAGGAATTGTCTACAAAAGTGCTATATTGTGCAATTGCAGAGACTGTTTGTGTCAAGCAGTGATGATATAGCTAGAACTACAAGAGTTTCCATAGGAAATACATGTACAAATGAATCCTATGGTTGAACTTGTAGGTTTTTACAGACAAACTTATTTGTCATTAGAGTAACCTCTAAGGAGTAGGAAGCTTCATTTTGAAGCCATTAAAGCGAGCGAATTAAATGGAAGCAGCTCCATTTATTCCTGCATAATTAAATTCTGTATTATGTAGGGGCGCGATAGCGCCCCTACATAATATGGGTGTAATGGCGTCTGTGCGGCCCTCTGGAGACCGTATTGGCCTGTTGCCAGCTAATTAGAGATCCGGGAGGGGTAAAAATGTTACCATCGTAAAGTACTCGAGTAGTACAACAAGTATCACCATACTTTTGGTTCGAATTCGAAACTTCAAATTTTTGCACTTGGCAACAGTTAGTTTGCGTTTGGTTTTTTTTCTAGGTGAATAACGCTTTTCGGAAGTGCATTTTCTGGCGAAGTGTTAGAACGTTGTGGGCATTTTGGTCAAATACTACTGTTATATGTTGGTAGACAGTATCCCCCCATGCTACGTTTTTTTGGTGATTTTGGCACCTGGCCAATTTTGGCTCTGTGCCAAGGCCCCAAAGTCGGACTTTCGCTATTTTGGCACTTCGGTTGTGGTGGACTTTTTTTCACAGGCTAGCAGCTAGATCGGTTTGGTTTATTTTATTTGAATATTTCGGCCAATGCGCACAAAGTAACGAGGGGGATTTTTTAATTTCGCTCTGTAGCTTTCAGGAGATAGGCCCAAACTTTGCATTATTTCACCTGTTTTGGCGAAAAGTTTCCAAGTCCCACTTTTACTAGAAATGGCCTAAAAGTCACTAAAAATGGCGTTTTTCGGCCTTGGGGTGGTACCCATATATATACATTAAATCGGGGTCGCTGAAAACGATGAGCATACTGCCGATACCGCCCGAAGTGACCACTGGTCAGCATGGCTCCCGTGGTTCCTCGCCCAGGGTCAAAGTTGGGAAAACTCACTATAAACAGCGTTTTTCGGCGTTTTGGTTGGAGGCATATATAGTAAACCGACTACGCTCGTTTCAATGGGCATATTGCCGAAGCCGATGGGAGTGACCAGTGGTCACAACGGCCTATGGTGTCCACTGACCACTGGTCAAACCCCAAAATCGGCGTTTTTTGGCAGTTTTTTGGGGGCATGTATAGTAAATCAACTACGCTGGTTCCAACGGGCATATTGCCGAAACCGGTGGGAGTGACCACTGGTCACTACGGCCTTGGGGCCCTATTGATCGCTGGTCAAATGGCCTAAAACAGCGTTTTTCGGCGTTTTGGTTGTGGGCATATGTAGTAAATCGACTACGCTCGTTTCAATGAGCATATCGACATAACATAGCGACCGGCGGCGAAACTAATTTTAGCATATTTTTGAGGGAACTCGCAAAAGTAATTAAAAAACTGAATTCCACACTCCTCCACTGATGAGCCGCGGGTGAGAGAATTGAGTCTGGTAGAGGTCGCATGCACTACTACTAACATAGGAATTTTGATGTTTTACGCGTCTACGAATGGATCGTTCATGAATTAGCATGAGAGTATATTTATGTATTTCTTTAATTCTTGGTCAGACTTCTATTTTGTGTTAATTTCATTCCAGACATAAATTCCGGAATAGGAAAATAAAAAGTTGGTACGAAACTTAACTTATTCCTATAATATTGCCGAAACCGATGGAAGTGACCACTGGTCACTACGGCCTTGGTGCCCCATTGACTACTGGTCAAATGGCCTAAAACAGCGTTTTTCGGCGTTTTGGTTGGGGGCATATGTAGTAACTCGACTACGCTCGTTTCAATGAGCATATTGCCGAAACCGATGGAAGTGACCACTGGTCACTACGGCCGTGGGGCCCTATTGACCTCTGGTCAAATGGCCTAAAACAGCGTTTTTCAGCGTTTTGGTGGGGGGCATTTATAGTAAATCGACTACACTCGTTTCAATGAGCATATTGCCGAATGCCGAAACCGATGGAAGTGACCACTGGTCACTACGGCCTTGGTGCCCCATTGACCACTGGTCAAATGGCCTAAAACAGCGTTTTTCGGCGTTTTGGTTGGGGGCATATGTAGTAACTCGACTACGCTCGTTTCAATGAGCATATTGCCGAAACCGATGGAAGTGACCACTGGTCACTACGGCCTTGAGACCCTATTGACCACTGGTCAAATGGCCTATTTATCGGCGTTTTGGTTGGGGGCATATATAGTAAATCGATTACGCTCGTCTCAATGAGCACATTTTCAGATCTGACGGAAGTGACCGCTGGTCACTACGGTCTAGGTGGTCTACTGACCAGTGGTCAAATGGCCTAAAACAGCGTTTGTAGGCGTTTTGGTTGGGGGCATATGTAGTAAATCGACTACGCTCGTTTCAATGAGCATAAGAAAAATTTTGAACATTTCGCTTTCTGATTTTTTCAGTGCAAAATTTGGTACCAAGGGGGATCCACTTTTTTGATGGGGAAGTTCGTTCATTGAGGCCTCCCCTTGCCAATGCTCCCTCGACATCGACATACGAGCAAATATTGAAGCCAATGTTTAACAACATTGGAATATTGTCAGAGAATCTTTAAAGTGCTAAGAGGACAAGAAAGTATGTAAAATGCTCCTCCGGAGCATGGAAAAGTAATAATATGGGTGGATGTGGTGAGGTTGCGAAATAAAGAGAGGACTAGCTTTGAAAATGCTTAATATGGGGCTAGGTTCTAAAAGAAATGAGGACTAGGTTGTGGGCGAACTAATATGGGCACAGCGTCGCCGAACAACCCATATTCGCGGGCTTGCACGCTTCGCTTTAGCGTTTGTCACATAATATATATAGAACGGTCAACATTAGAGTCAAACTATTTTAAGTAGGTAATCTGCGAGATATAGTAGTTGTTTGCCTGGGCAGTTTTAGGCTAGCTATATACCTTAAATTTAGTTGGACTATGACAAGTATCGGACAGAAACATGGGGGTGTGGCGGTAAAACTATTGGTTCAATCCGGCTGGGTTGCAGCAAGGACAATCGCTATAAAATTGTTCTTTAAATATGCTGTCTGTATAAATGCATAAAATGAACACTAAGCTTAGACTTTCTCGAAGGAAAAGTCTGACTATATAATACATGGAAGTACGAATAGGCGGATATAGATTATATCATCTAATTTAGAATCTGGAGCTATAATTTAAAGTCTAGAAACTGATATAGATGAATGTATAATATTTACAGCCCGCGAATATGGATTCGGCGACGCTGTGCCCATATTATAGTCTAGCAAACTTAAACTGGACCAAAAGAGTTAATTTTGTGGAGAGTTTATTATTCAAGCTAAGTATGACAATGTATATATTTTCTGAAAGCTCAGAAATCAGAGATTTCAAAAATTTTAAAAAATTTTCAATTTTTCAAATTTCAAATTTCATAAATTTTGAAAACTGTAGGAAAAGAAAAAATAAACGAAAAGTAGTCGAGTTTGGTATCAAATGGAGAACGCGAATATCTATCAATTAAGCGGGTTTGGGGCGGCACGTGGTTCCAGCGGGCCCATATCCCGAAAAATAAAAGTTGCTCCGATCGGTACAAACTTGGGCTCATTTGAAAGCTCTCATCCCGCTGAGTAAAAGTTACAATTGGGTCATCGCTCAAAAATGCTGTCTGTGAACGTTATCCCTCTTTAATCCCCAAAAATGGGCTGTTTGGGCACTTTTGGAGGGTTTAAACCAGGCTAGCAAAAGCTGTGAGCTGAATCAAGTCAAGCGACTGTGCTACATTTTGCGTCTCATCATTATACACAACTACGTAAAAATTGCAGCTTTGGATCTTCATGCGTGCGTAAGATAAGCAAATTTAAACAAACTTCAAAGGAACCGACACGGCGGCTTCTTTGAAGTTTGTTTAAATTAGCTTATCTTACGCATACGTACAGATCAAAAGCTGCAATTTTCACGTAGTTGTGTATAATGATGAGACGCAAAATGTAGCACAGTCGCTTGACTTGATTCGGCACACAGCTTTTGCTAGCCTGGATTAAACCCTCCAAAAGTGCCCAAACAGCCCATTTTTGGGGTTTAAAGAGGAATAACTTTCACAGACAGCATTTTTGAGCGACGACCCAATTATAACTTTTACTCAGCGGGATGAGAGCTTTCAAATGAGCCCAAGTTTGTACCGATCGGAGCAACTTTTATTTTTCGGGATATGGGCCCGCTGGAACCACGTGCCGCCCCAAACCCGCTTAATTGATACATATTCGCGTTCTCCTGTACAAGACCTTTCATTTGATACCAAACTCGACTACTTTTCGTTTATTTTTTCTTTTCCTACAGTTTTCAAAATTTATGAAATTTGAAATTTGAAAAATTGAAAATTTTTAAAAATTTTTGAAATCTCTGATTTCTGAGCTTTCAGAAAATATATACATTGTCATACTTAGCTTGAATAATAAACTCTCCGCAAAATTAACTCTTTTGGTCCAGCTTAAGTTTGCTAGACTATAGTTCGCCCACAACCTAGTCCTCTTTTCTTTTAGAACCTAGCCCCCATATTAAGCATTTTCAAAGCTAGTCCTCTCTTTATTTCGCAACCTCACCACATCCACCCGTATTCCGGAGGAGCATTTTACTTTCTTGTTTTATGTAAGTTGAACATCTTATTTAGCAATAAAATATCTACTGGTTTCTGTGTTCATTTATATAGATACAAAGGGATGATGAATCTGCGGAAATTAGAACCACAAGTCTTTGCAATGAGTGAGACCATTGCTCAGCTTCACGAAGGCAAAAGTGTTTGGGTTGACAGAATGCAATCATTGAGAGAACAGCTGTCACAGCTTGCATTACGTATAAAAGTACGTACATACGTAGTTGTGCGTGTTCACAACTGACTTATAAGTATTATTCTTATAAATACCTCCAGATTAAGTTATGCCTACAACTTGACGAATGGTATTTTTGTTAGAGGGAATGTTAGGGTTATTAATACGAAAAGATCGTTTTTAGAAAAAGGTGAAGTTTTACCCAGCGCCAAGGCCTCTTAATGTTATGTTAGAAATAGTTAGCGTACCGTTAATAACCTTTCTTTTGAAGTGATGCCAAGCTTTTATTAGTTTCTCAAGTGTTAGGAATGTATAGCTGGCATATTAATATCCTTTTAGAATACTGCTATCAAACCTGAAGAAGTTGAACAGGCATTGGCTAAATTGGATTCCGAAATTGGAAATACTATTACTGAACTAAGGTAAAATATCATTAGTTTATGAAACCTCATTTTGATAATTAGATTATGAAAGGAGATGTATCGTATCCTGCCCTAAGAAAACATTTCCGCAAATATGACTTGTTTTTCCTTCCAGTAATAGATGATTCTCTCTCTCGATTTAGATAACCTAGGGATAAATACAGTGAAAGCTTGTTCAAACGAATATAATGCATTCGTACGTAAGGCAAAGAAAAACACGAGTGTTAGTTTGAAGGAGGTTTGAAGGAGTTTGAACTGGTGCGAAATTTTAATAGTTCAAAAATAAATTAAAAATTTCTAAAGATCTGATTCCTACAAATCACAGTTCGGACACATGGAATTAATATGATATAATGCTTGGTCGGATCCGTTTTGCCATTAGTGAGATTTCTTTGGCGCACGTGAAAAGTGACAACTTTTCTAATTTCCTATATTTAATACAAGAGATCTCAACTTTGAGGTTAAATTACTCAATAACAGTAAACCTAACGAGTTTAATTTTAAAAACTCGTTAAAATATACTGTTTGGAAAAATATGTAGACATCAGCGAGATCGGAGATAGTGGCCAAAAAATTGGACCCCCCTTAAGTTTGATACTTTTATATTATTTGCTGTTTGCTTGCGTGTGTCTAATTCACATGATGGATTCGTAGGTATTCGTATGTCAACGTCTAATTGGCGAGGATGGTTTGTGCTAGTCGTGTGCTATTGATTTGTATTCTAGAAAAACTGCAAAGTTGCAGATCGAGGAGCAGGAACGCTTACGCAAAGCTCAAGAGGAAATGGAGAGACAGCGGAAACAGAAAGAGGAGGAAGAGGAACGTCTTCAGCAGTTGGAAGAACAGAGACGTCGGTATGTTAAACCTTTCCTGGATAAACCTATGTAGTTTCATTTTAAGTATATTCATTTTTATATAGAATATACTGATTGCTTGCAGATGGTCGGCAAGTATCTTTATTTGATACGACTGATTCCTAGATTAGCCTAGCGTTGGGAAGATTTTTGAATTTTTTGCACTTACAACTTAATTTTCTATTCTTGAGTTCAGCTTAAAAACTAAAAGGGGGGTGATAAAGAGTGAGAGGGGGCGTGGGAGGGTCGAAGGAAGGTTAATAGTTCATACACAAATTGCCAAGATGTTTATATAGCTTGTTTCAAAATTAATCACATTGTCTCTTGGCGTACTTTATTTTAGGCGTATGGAACTGGAAGCGAAACGCCGTGAAGAAGAAGAAAAATATCAGAGGGAATTGCAGCTTCAACAGGTAATGGGTGCAGCAGCCATCAGATTGTTTTTGGCTTTTGTTAGTTTTTGTTCAAACGTCAAACAAATAATTAATCCAATATAGTTATAATTTGTGTATTTGTTTGTATTTTATAGCAGAAACTGTCGGAAGAAAGAAGTAAGGCGGAAGCAGCTGAAGCGGAAAAGTAAGTTCGATTTGAATTGAAAATATTTTAAAAATGTACACAAAATGTGGTCACAGAAGTTGACTATACATTGAAGACTTGGGATCTTTTGCGCTTTCCCCTCCAGCCCCAACTTTTTATTTTTTCGACCAATAACTTTGAAAATTGGTATTGGTACTGGAGGCTGTAGAATTAAAAAAATTTTAAATTTTTAAATAAATTTTAAATTTTACGTTGGTGACCGTTACTGAGCTAACGAAAAGCTGAATCGAAAAACGGATTTCAGATTCGTGCTCAGTGCCCCTGAAAACCCTTGTATGCAAGTTTTCAGCAAAATATTTGCAGAAAAATTTTTTGGCTCCTTTTTGGTCCCCCCTTACCCACCAAAAATTTAAAATTTTTTAAATTTTAAAATTTTTTAATTTTTCAATTCACCAGCCTCCAGTATGCACCCATACAATATTTCAAAGTTACTGGTCGAAAGGGCTGGGGGGGAGGCGCAAAAGATCCAAGACTTTAAGATTTTTAAATATTGCTGGTGACGTTAGAAGTTTTGAAAATTTTTTGGTTCTTTTTGGTAAGCCCTAAAGCTTGGTCTCTTCTATCCGTAATGTTTTCAATATTTAACTACAGCACGAATGTTTTAAAGCATTAGCTTAGTATTCTCCTTTGTTTAGTAATTTGAGACTTCAACAAGAAAGACGTGATCAGGAATTGGCCCAGCGACTTGCTCAAGAATGCAATGGCAATGTTGAAGAACTAGTCCAGGCGTCGAAGTATTATTTTCTTTTAATTTTCTTAAAACATACAAGCTCTCAGGAAAAGTCTGTAGTACTGTACATGCTCAATCTTTTTTTTAATATGGTGGTTAATGTTTCGAATTTTTTACCATCCGAAAATTTTGAATCACCTAACGGTATTGTCTCGTTTAGAACTTTCAAATCGAAATTGAAAAACATGGAACCGCTTTTATGGATTTTCATCCGAGGGCGCGCGTTCAGGGAATTAAATTAATTCCTTCGCGCTCTACTTATTTGCATCATTCGTTTTTGTACGTGTATGCTCAAATTTTCTTCTATTTACATATAAAAATATGTAAGAGTTTCGTTAAGCCCGGTTCATACTTGTCTCTGAGTCTCTGTCTCTAGGTCTCTGTCTCTATGTCCCTGTCTTTAGCCGGTTCATACCTGTCTCTGTCTTTTTGTCCTTTTGTCTCTAAGCTGTCCTTAAGAGTCTCTAAGCGAAGTCGATCAATGCTCAACTTTTCTGCCTGTCCTTAAGCGGCAGCCAATCAAAATAGCAGATTCTAACACCTGATATGTCTGTTAAGTTGGATACCTAAAAGTAACTACATTTATAACCAATTTTAAAGTCAATTTTCAACATAAAAGAACTTCGGCGGTTAATGGGACAACAATAATAACATAATATTTTTCGATTGAAATGCTTTTTGCTCATTTTTGATTAAACCCAGTGGCCAATAGAATTGGAATTAGTTGTCACATGACCCAGGCCTGTTGCGGTTCCTTTTTTCCTTTTATTTCCTTTTTTTTCGAGACCTTCCTTTTATTTCCTTTTTTTCGCCCAAAATTCCTTTTATTTCCTTTTTTCTGTCTGACTTCAAAAAGTCTAAGAATTTACAAACTTTTTAAGCAAAATTTACTTTTTTGTCCATATTTTTTCAAAAATTTCCGGCTTCGCCGGGATGTGATCATATGGATTTTAATTTCAAAGTTGGTTCTATATTTTGGACGTATTTAATAATAACTTGAATTGGCTTTACGTTTTGTATTTTGATCTATTTGGCTGGAAAAGTGTAGTTTTAAGCTATAGTAACGGCTGAGCTTTTGCAGTTTCTAGAGTGCACGAAATAGCAAATTTTAACGATTTTATTTTCAGCACATGTATTTTTTGTACGCAACGTTAAGATTATATAAATTTTGATGGTTGTAGGTCGTTTCCAGGACTTTGCAGAAAACTTCGAACATTATCTAAACTTCTCGTTTTATCTTTGAGATTTTAAAATATCTGAAATAGTTTATATACTATGACAGCCTGTTTTCTTTATGAATGCAAGCTTATTTATGCAGTTTAAAAGTGAAATGTATTAACAATGCGGAATTTGATAGGAGGTTCGTGTTAACCTGGACCGGTTCTATTTAATTTTGTCGTCCAAGATAATTGCTTTTCTTTCTGGAATAGTGAAAACTTCTAGAGCTAAAATTTTTTGAACAAAATATGTTTCTATTTCAGTTTTAGTTCTCTCTTTTCTCAGTTTTCTCAATTTTATCGACTACCTTCCCACCTAGGGTTGGATTTTGCAGAAAACCCATTGCGGTAGAAACTACCAGGGATGCACAGGGGCCTTTCCCCGGCCTCGGTGGTCAGGCCCCGGTCAGGACTTAGAAATTTACTTTCTAAAAATTAGAAGAATTTGGGAAATTTTGCTAATTTTTGACCCAAAGTTCGAAATTTCGAAAGACAAAAAGATGTCAAAGTGTTTACAAATAGTTTGTTTTCTCACCGATTTGAATGAAAATAACAATTGTAACATCTGTGTGCTAGGAATCGCAAACTTTCAATTTTTAAGAATTTTTTTGAAAATTTTTAATTTAGACCCTCAATTTCCAGGCCTCGGCCCTGGCCCCGGTAGTGGCGGCCCCGGCGCATTTCTAGAAACTACATATAGTAGAGAACATAGCTTCATTGTTGCTCTTGAACTCCCAGGCATTCCGTTACTTGAATCTGGACCATTTTATTTCTCAAAAAGAATTGGAATTTTCGAACATTTCCAGCACTTAATTTTTCCAAATCCAACATCATAAAAATCTGAAAATTTTCCAACTTATCATAAAAACCTAAAAAATCCATCACTGTCTAGTCCCTGCCTACTATAAGTCTGTGTATATATGCATAAAAGTTTACAGGCGGCAGTACAGATTTCAGGAGCCATTTTCGGATGTCAATGTAAAAAAATCGCTCGGCTTCCTCGAATCTATCAGATCAGAATACATTTTTAAAGCAAAATAATATTAATGCGTTAGCGTAGTAGCAAGAAAATAGCCTTTAAAGTTTGTTATTTTTGCCAGTTTCATCGGGAAAATTCCTTTTTTTCCTTTTTTTCTGTTTCAAAATTCCTTTTTTTATTCCTTTTTTCTGAGGAAGGCCGCGCAACAGCCCTGCATGACCTAGTCTCTGTCTTTTTGTCCTTTTAAGTATGAATGTCTTGTCTCTATCAGCTTAGAGACAAAAGGACACAGTTTTAGAGACAAGGACATACAGACAGAGACTCTGAGACAAGTATGAACCAGGCTTTATGTATTAACCTGTTGCTTAGAGCCAAAGATGGCCAGAGATAAAGGTCGGCGGAGGTTCTATCTAACATAGGAACATCGGCACTAGGGATACTGTCATAACCTTGTTAGTGTTTTGTGAGCCGGTGCACCTAATTAATAGACGACTTGATATGAAAACTTTGAAAATGGTCTGCACTGCACTGCACATTTTATTAAGGAGAAAGATGAAGAAAGTCATGTACCACCGAGACCGAAGGTCCGAAAAATTCGGACCTCCGGTGGGACTGGGACATTACATAACTAACGGACCAATACATAATTACATGACATTCGGTTTTTTCGAAATCATCAACAATATGCAAGTTGAGTCCTATTTTTAATTTAAGTTTAAGGTATTTAACCAGCCTGCCCTGTTTTAGCTCAGTTTCTCCAGTCAAAGGTGCCAAATACGATTTGTCTCGCTGGCGTTACGCTGAGTTGCGTGATGTCATTAATACTTCAAATGGTATGGTTATAGAGTATCTTGTACGTACTTATGTTTGTATTAAAAATATATACCTTTTTGTTTGTTAAAGGGTAGGCGACTCTTTTGCTTGTTTAGCTGTTGGTTTTATTTTAACTATTAGACTGTTTAGTTTTTGGTCGTAGTCCTTTGTTATTTATTCAGTGTACTTCCAGTTTCAATGTACCCATGATTCCAGAATTTAAACCATGCACGGACAATGTTAAATTTTGTTTGAGCAAGCAAGAATTTAGAAAAAACTACTTCTAATCTGTATTACGTAGCTAATGTTATAGTTTTTTGGGAATGTTTTACTAGCCGCACTAGGTTTGACTTTATTTTAGATGTGGAACTGTTGGAAGCCTGCAGGGATGAATTCCATCGCAGACTGAAAGTGTATCACCAATGGAAACAGAGAAATAAGGCGCAACAGGAAGTTGCTGAAAAGCGTGCTCCCGATGAGGTTTTAAATAACGGTATGTGCCTACCGCGGATGTACGTAGACTACTATTCTTATTTAGGTTGATTGATTGTTCGGATTTTGAATACACGTACTTAGCTTATCATGTTGGAGAAATGGGTAGAGCAACAAGCATGTCAGTGTACCTTGCAGTGGCAAAAATTTATTGTTGAGCTCACACTTTGAGTTGAGTGCAACTGTGGCAAAATCTCGGAGCTCGCTATGCCTGGTTACATTTTCAATACTTCTGACACAATTCAATGTCTTCATTGCTAACGCAGTGGACATGCATAGCCAGTTTCACAGTTTCGCGGATCCGTCTGCCAGCCCTCATTCACTTCATTTTCTTATTGTATTTTCTGTTTCTAATTGTTTTGCAGCAATTCAGTTTTCCTTGGCCAGTTTCTCAGGACAGAAGCCTGTGTCGTCCGTGCCATCAGCCCCGCAGAAATCTCCACTTCGGCAGGGCGTTCAAATGCCTCAGCGGTATTTTCGAATCCCATTTGTGCGCTCTCCGGGGATTGCCCATCATGAGACAGTATCAGAGCTGTCTCAGCAAAAGCGAGGCTGGTGGTACGCCCATTTTGATGGGCCTTGGATAGCTAGACAGATGGAGATACATCCTGACAAAGTTCCTGTACTGTTAGTAGCAGGTATGTTAAAACAAGAGATTTAATTATGAATTTTAATGGAATTAAATATTTAATTTAATTATATATATAATTTTAATATTTGCCTGAACATACTTAGTGGATACTCCGAAATAGAAACAAACTGTTTAGCCACTGAAAGCGGGTGGCGAATTTTTGGTCAAAGTGGAAGTAGGACAGTGACCGTTCTGACTTCAGCTTTGTTGAATCGGTTTAGCATAAAGAGTAATACGCAGACGCGAAGTAAAGTCAGATTTTGTGCTTAAAATACAGGACGTCGACGTCGACGTCGATGCGTGACCTTGTGCGTTTGCGACTGTGAAGGCACAAGGTGGCTTAAGAGGATTGCTCTAACCGTTAATGCAATGAACTTGACTCTTGCCATCGTGTTATATTTTTGGAAGTCTTGGTATTATCAAGAGTGCATAATAAGTGGATGGCGTTCGGCATACTCCATCTTACAAGCGTGACGCATAATCAACATGGCAACGATCGACCCGCCGGTGAATTTGCACCCTATCGTAACAGGTTACCCTCAGTCACTCGACATTTACTAAATAAACAATGTATTCGTCCACATTGTGTCTTTGGGGCTTTAGAGCAAAATCTATTTATTTTGCCTCATTAGTGCTCAATTTGCAGATGGACGGATCAGCCAATAGTTAGTTACTCTGATAACATATAGTCATGCGTCATAGGCATTATGCTGTGCGTACTAGGTATTGTTGAGAGTACATGATAGATAGGAATGTGCCAGCAAGCAGACTTTGTTATCAGCTCGTTAGCCATCCTCTGCACGCTAACCGCAGACCTCACCACAAATGTGTACCTTCACTTAATATAAATTGCCCGCTATTTATATCATGCCCGGAATCAATAATAGGAATACAACATTGTCAGCCATCTCTATGGTCAACAAATATAATTAAATATCTATGCTATCTTGTTCTTTCTACAGGAAGAGATGATTTGCAAATGTGTGAGCTTCGTTTGGAGGAGACTGGATTGACCAGAAAACGAGGTGCTGAAATTTTGGCCTGTGAATTTGAAGCTGAATGGTTTAAAAATTCTGGTCCAGCCTATGTACCGCCGCTTCGTAGACCTGACGGAACCAGACTCTGAACCTGCTTTTTTGAACGACCGAACCAGATACGAAAACACCCCCGTCACTAATCATTTGCATATACCTTGTTTTAGCTTTTATTACTCGTTATATTTGTGATTTTTATACTCTTTTCCTGTGCGATTTGGTTATCCATTTTGCTTTAATAAGCACTTTCCTGTTGCTTTGTTGAAGATCTCTTGTTTTTCATTGCAAGTTACACACGACACATGAAATTACACTGCTGTGTTCGTTGTTTTATAGATATTCCAAATTTGGAAAAGCTATTAATATCCATTTTGTTTATTGAAGGCAAATTTATCTTTTATTTGTGCAGTGTGATTTTGTAGTGTATTTTCATCATGCTTTCATTCCCCAGGTTGTTTTAAGCTACTGATAATCTGCTGTTGTCTACTATTGATTCCGTCTATTGCTTCTGAAAAATACAATTTCTCTTTTAATGTGATTTGCATTAAAAGGTCTTTTTTACTTGTGTTAACTCGGCAGCTTTTTTAGGTGCGAAGTGTTTTGGTTTTGTATACTGGAATCTTGAGCTTTTTGTATTGTTTTTTCTTGAATTTGAGGGGGCATTGGCATTGCAATCATATTTGTGATACCTTTTTCTGATCATTATATTTATTGGTTGTGTTGTAATACTTTCCATTTTATTTTGAATCTTTTAATTAAATTAGTGTGCTTTCGTACCTTGTAAGGTAACAAGAGTTAATAATAGGAAGACTAAGACAGTTAAGGCAGGCTTGCTAGCGTACTAATGGAATGGGTGTCAGTCGACTTGTGTCAAAAATTTGGCCTTCACGTATTTGGCTGAAATTGTGCCCATTGATAGTCTGTATGGCCAAGAGTACATAATGATAAGAGTGTGACAGCAGGCAGATTCTCTGTTATCAGCAGAAAACCATGCTCTGCACGCTAACGCCCTACCCCCACCCCACAAATTAGACCTTAGTGGATTTCACTAACACTGGGGTCTGATTTGTGGGGGGTTCATTTCACCGGGGTCCAATTTGTGAGGAGGGGGAATTTCACTGGGGCCCAATTTGTGGGGGGTTAAATCGGCTAGGGTCAGATTTGTTGGGGGGCACTGGGAACCAACATGTGGGGGGGTAGGGCATTAACGTGCAGAGCATGGTTTTCTGCTGATAACAGAGAATCTGCCTGCTGTCACACTCTTATCATTATGTACTCTTGGTAGGGCCCACACATTCCATTTAAGTTGTAAATTATTTCGACCAGGGGAGGGTCCTATTTCATATAACGTACATTTGCGACAATGGAGCTACATTTCTACATCGATTGAAATTTTTAGTTTCATAAAGTATTCTATATTGTAATGTAACTACATTACAGTGTGTAAAGTCTACATTTGTTTTATGAAACGGAAAAATGTAGCAAATGTAAAAACATTAATGTACCAAATGTTTTATGAAATAGACCCCAGGAATTAGTGATGTGGATCGGATCGGATCGGCAGCAAAAAATTTAACCGATCCGATCCAGCAATATCATTTTTCGATCCGATCCGATCCGATCCAGGTCCTGGATCGGTCGATCCGATCCGATCCGACGATCCGGATTGGCTTCTTGAAAAATCTAAGGGAACTAAGTCGGGTTCCGCATTTTCAAAAACATCTTAACACACTAGTGTCACTGAAATTTCGTCATTTATTGTTACGATGCACAAATGCATGATTGTACAGAATATTATTAAGCTCTTGTGAAGCAAAAGAAGACGTAAAATTATTTGGAATAGGTATTGAGTCATGCAATACTCGCTACAGCCTAGTACAAAATTTACTAAAAAAGATTTAACAATGTGATTTTAAAATAGTTCAATACAAATTTAACGTATCACTTAAAATCACAGTTTTAAAAATTATGTAATTCCAACTTGAAAAACAAACTGAAACAAGAAATCAAATTGTAATATTATGTCGTCATCTGAAACTGAAGCTTAATCTACAATACCAGCTAAAATGAACTACTGAAAGCTTAAAATCACTGTGTGACAGTAATTTTATATAGGCATTGATGATTATGATGACTCCTTTGACTTTTGGATAAAGCCAACTTCACTCCGAAAATTTGGCAACAGTAGTAACATGTAGTTCAAGAGAGTTGTCCACTAATTCACTTGTTTCCAATAACACTTACACCATAAACACATAATAGATACATATTGCTTTTGCAATACGATATGTGCCAGATGCATTGTTACATGACTTATGTTAGAAAGTTAGAAATGTTAGAATGTATGTTAGAAATTTAGAAACTTGTGTTAGAAACTTGAATTGTAATTATTATAAAATTGTTGAATAAGTGCTAAACCTGATAAACGCAAAATAGAGCAGTAAGCTTGCCTGATAGAAGGAAAATATTGGGCTAAACAGCTTGCGTAACAAACAGTTCCATCACTGAAGTCAAATTTAGTTAGAAACATTAGTTAGATCGGGATTAATTTATGTGGCGTTTGAAACATCCAGTCGATCCGACTGAGTCAAGCGATCCGATCCGGACCGATCCAGCAGGCCTACCGATCCGATCCGATCCGGCCTCCGGATCGCGGATCGGATCGATTTTGCCGATCCGATCCACATCACTACCAGGAATGAAAAACTTACGTTCGTTCAAAATTTCTATTCCTATTGATGAAAATGGCCAAAATTAACTTTTCGCTTCTGGCAACGGTAGTTTAAGTATATAATTTGACAGAAAAATCATATGACTCACGCTTCTGGCAACGGTAATTTAAGTATATAATTTGACAGAAAAACCATATGACTCAATTTGTATGACTCGAGATTTGGACTTGAGAGGAAGTTGAATGGCCGGCTCAGTGTCCTCTATGGCTAACAAAACATAGTTATCTCTGAGCACCTCGTAAACTTTCGGGGGGGGGGGTCCTAACCGAACTATGTACATGCTTTCATACAGACGTGTGTCTGGCCTCCTCGTTGACTCGCTAATAAGCTTTAGGCTTACTGTAGCTATTTTATTAATAAGTTTAATTAATTATAATTAGGTTATTGCAATTTAAAAAACTAATTCGACAATTTTGTAGCATTTTTCTGCTCTTTCCAGTGATATTAAAATTGTTCCAGACTTACTTCCTTACTAATTTTTGCTTCATGCAACAAATTCTTGTGTCATCGGAAAGAGCATAAAAAATGCTACAAACTACAAAGTTGTCGAATTAATTTTTTAATTGAATAAACTTAAAGTTATACTTTGTCAATAAAAATAACTAATAAATTATCTACCGTAAGCCTGAAGATAATCAGAGAATCAGTGAGCACTGAGCAGTCACACGTTTGTATGAAAGCATGTAAATAGTTCAAGGTAGGACACCACCGACTGGGGGGCGAGTTAACGATCCGAGCATGTCAAGCATGTTTAACACATAGAAGTGTAAGAGTTTCATACTCTTATTCTATTATTTAGTTTTTTTAGTTCGCCCCACTCCAGTTAGCGCATGCCGGTTAGGAGTAGTGTCGTGCTGCACGAATTTTGATTTTTGATTGGGGGAGGGTAACTGACACCGACTAGTTGCCTTTGCAATTAACCGAGAAGTTTAACAAGGCCGGTGATGTGTCTATTGCTGCCTAAGCAATAAGCCTACCGCGGCAGCTCCACCCTAAGGCGGCCACACTTTGGATCTCGGTGAATTGCCAGCAGGGGGGATAGCTGAAATTGGGTGCTAGAGCTTATTTTTTTCAAGCTCTAGACTTGACATGATCCTCGAGGTTATAGCGCAGCAGTACGAAATCACTGCGCTAACGGAGGTCCTGTGTACTCTTGATAACACCAAGAGTACATAATACATAAAAGTATGAGAGCTGTGGTCTGGGGGATCACTGGGGTACTACTTGCGGGGGATCAGAGGCAGGTTAGCGTGCAGAGGATGTGTCAAGCTGATAATACATAGAGTATGCCATCTGTCATACTCTTATGTATTATCAGTGTACTCTTAATAACACTAGTCTACATCTCATCCAGATCTAACTATTCACAATCCGCTTTATGAAATATGTACTTTATCCTCAGGGGCTCAGTCCCACTCACTAGTGCACGCGTTAGCTTACTAGTTTACATAGGCCCAGAGTTGGAAGTGGGTCGCGGGTACCCGCGGGTCAACTTTCAGGTCAGTGGGTACCCGCGGGTCAGAGCGGGTCAAGCGTTATTTTTGTTCACACCAATTTTTCGCTAAATTTTGGGCTAATTTCACCAAAACAGTTACAATTTATGTTAAATTTTCAATTTTTCTTTAACTTTTGGCTCTTTTGAATGTGTGTATACATTATAAGTTTGCTTTCATGATAAAATTTTCATTCTGTCTTGAATCTTCAGTCAAAAGTATTTCTGTAATATTTCCCTGACAGTCATTGGCATAAATATTTATCAAGCCTATAATGCCACTGCATTAATTGACAAACCATTTGTGCAAAGACAATGCTGACAGTTTACTACAACCTGCAGAGCGTGAAGGACTGCTTCCAGTAGATAATTATGTCAAGCTTAGGATTTCGACATAGTTCTACGAGTTATGATCATTCCTAACTTAATTGGTACTTATGTGCTTTTGGTTGTTACTAAGAAAGTGTATAATATACAAGCAATATTTTATGCAAAACGTTGAGTTTTCAATAGAGCAACACTTTTATAAATTGTAAACCTGCTGCGCAGCAAATTTCATTGATTGGAGATTGTTTGTTACAGCTTAATGTAAACGTGAGTGCAAAACACTGTGTAGCACATTAAAGCTGCACTTCTTTAGAAAATATAAGCTTCGTTAGTCCTACTGGTTAGGCTTTAAATCTGTTCGAAAAAGTAATATGTCAGCTACAAAGTTAAGTAATACGAAGTTTTGTTTTCATGGGAACATTCTAACGGAAATTTCCGGTTTTCTTGTGAAAACTCAAGTTCAAATTCTATTCATATGCGTAATTACGTATGCTAAAACGAGAAAGTTCTTTTGAAGGAAGTCTACACACAAATCATGGAATGTCTATCTTACAGCATTGCACAAACGCATTTATGTCGAAGTACATCTTTAACGGGAACTGGACGTGCAAAGAACCATGGCTGAGCAAATTTAAAAGACCTGCTGCGCTGAGGCGCAGCAGGAAAAATGGTAGTTTGCTTTCGTATCCAAGTTGGGAGTGGACAGTAATATATAAATATTCGCCACGCAGCTGTAAAAATAAACCAGAATGTGAACTGAACTTTTATGAAATTGCTACAAGCAAGCTAGACCTTATCTTCATAACGTTGCCTAAATACTAACTCTACTGACTGTCCAAACACTTTTGCGATAGCATAGCTGCTCAGAACTTGCGAAAACAAAGAAGAAATCTGATGCAGTTAGCTTTGAATTTGCCAAATTTTTCTTTGAAAGTTTTAATACTTCACTATGTACATGTTTAAGAGGTTAATTTTGCTCGATGCATGCTATAGAGTACTTAAATCTACGAAAATGTCCAAATTAAAGAAGTGGGTCAAGTGGGCCGCCAAAATCTCAGTGGGTCGCGGGTCGTGGGTCGCGGGTCAGGGGTCCGCGGGTCGCGGGTACCCGCGGGTCACAAAATTGCGACCCACTTCCAACTCTGCATAGGCCCTATTTTTTTAAAGATTAAACGGATTAGAATAAAATTAATCCGCATTAAAGAAACAGCACGTCGGATTAAACGGACTAAAATTTAATCCAGCGAGTTAAACGAGTTAAACGGGTTAAATTTAATCCTGTTTCTTTAATGCACCTAGGATTAAAATTTTAATCTAATCCTGTTCCTTTATTCACACTTCGGATTAATAATAAGTTAATTTTAATCCGACCTGCTTAATCGCTGTTCCTTTAAAGATAAATTTTAATCCGTTTAATCTGTATCGTGTATTTTCAACTAGTTTTTAATCCTCGTGCAGCTACGCGGATTAAACGGATTAAAAGTTGGCGGATTAAAATTTTTAATCGCTGTTTCTTTAATGGCGGATTAAACGGATTAAACATAACTCGTTTAATCCGATGGTCGCATTAAACGACTTAATTTTAATCCGTTTAATCCATTCAATCCTGCATTAAAGGAACAGACGTTAACATTTTAATCCGGCTGATTTTTAATCCGTTTAATCCGACCATTTTAATCTTTAAAGAAATAGGCCCATAGACTATCATAAGTATACAATACAAGGAAACTCGCAGATCTCTGCAGACATGATTCCATTATCATTTACATTGTGAAGTTTGACTCTTCGAGAGATAGTAAAATGCTGTTGCCTTCCTTTTGATTAGTTAGATCCTAGATTACAGGTGAAATACCGGTGGTGTGTGATATCCCTCCGGG
>JASAND010025449.1:0-15820 GCA_030248195.1 Trissonchulus latispiculum
TGATTTGATTTGATTTGATTTGGAGTACGCAACAAAAATAAGCTGATAGGCTAGTTTTTATGCCTCCCAGAGCCGGAAAAAATTTTTGGCGGGGGCCAAAGTCGGCCAAAACGCTAAAATGGCCAAAAAGTATGCTTCAAAGGCGCCGTAATAAGTCAGACTGGGCTATATATGGGGCAATACTGCCTATATGGCTGAATAGGACACATATCAGGGTCGTTCAATTGCTATATGAATGGGGCAATACTGCCTATATGGCTGAATAGGACACATATCAGGGTCGTTCAATTGCTATATGATTTTCCGGCCCTGAGCGTAATTTTTGGGTACTGGCCTGCCAAAGTTGGTGAATTTTGGGTCCAACTTTGAACTTAGTTTTTTCGCCTATTTTGCGACCTGGAAGCCTCAAATCTTGCATACAAAGGTTTTTGCGGATGGAGAATGGATTGCCGCTATCAATTTTGCTGCCCGACTGACCCAAGTTGCTGGGCTGGTTCCACTTTGCCGTCTGGAGGGTCATGTCGGCAACCGCTACCTGGAGGCCCATACTGTGCTCTACTTGGCCTCTCAAAACTTTCTCTATAGGGGTTTTCTGGTGCGCCCAGCTCATATCCGGTGTCTGTTTTGCCGTCCGACTCATCCATCTTGCTGGGCTGTTTCCACTTTGTCGTCTGGAGGGTCATGTCGGCAACCGTTTCCTGGAGGTCCATAGTAAGCTTTACCTGGCCTCTCAAAACGTTGTCTATAGGGGTTTTCTGGTGCGCCCAGCTCATTTCGCCCTGCGTACCCAAAGTGGCTGTAGGGTGCTGTGGTGGGGTGGGGCGGGGACTTAGGCGATTTTGGGTGAAAAATAAAATTTTTCAAAAGTGGTCAAATTTGGTATCAAAGACACAGGCCCAACACACATATTATAGGTCCATACTAGGCTCTACTTGACCTCTCAAAACTTTCTCTATAGGGGTTTTCTGGTTCGCCCAGCTCATTTCCGGTGTACGTTTTGCTGTACAACGCACCCATTTTGCTGGGCTGGCTCCACTTGACCGTCTGAGGGGTCAGCTCGGTAAGGGGTCAGGTGGTCCAAAATGAAATTTTTCAAAAGTGGTCAAATTTGGTACCAAATGAAAGCCCTGAGTGAGATGAGCAACTTTTGTCATAGAATTGCATGCTCAAAGTGGCTGTAGCGTGCTGTGGCGGGGTGGGGTGGGGACTTAGGCGATTTTCGGTCAAAAATGAAATTTTTCAAAAGTGGTCAAATTTGGTACCAAATGAAAGCCCTAAGTGAGTTGAGCAACTTTTGTCATAGAATTGCATGCTCAAAGTGGTTGTAGAGTGCTGCGGTGGGGTGGGGTGGGGACTTAGGCGATTTTCGGTCAAAAATGAAATTTTTGAAAAGTGGTCAAATTTGGTACCAAATGAAAGCCCTAAGTGAGCTGAGCAACTTTTGTCATAGAATTGCGTGCACAAAGTGGCTGTAGAGTGCTGTGGTGGGTGGGGTGGGGTCTTAGGCGATTTTCGGTCAAAAATGAAATTTTTCAAAAGTGGTCAAATTTGGTACGAAATGAACGCCCTAAGTGAGCTGAGCAACTTTTGTCATAGAATTGCATGCTCAAAGTGGCTGTAGTGTGCTGTGGTGGGGTTGGGTGGGGTCTTAGGCGATTTTCGGTCAAAAATTAAATTTTTCAGAAGTGGTAAAATTTGGTACCAAATGAAAGCCCTAAGTGAGCTGAGCAACTTTTGTCATAGAATTTCTTACTCAATGTGGCTGTAGAGTGCTGTGGTGGGGTGGGGTGGGGACTTAAGCGATTATGGGTCAAATATGAAATTTTCCAAAAGTGGTCAAAATAGTATCTGCTTGCGCATGGTGTTCGGAAATATATTATGTTGGTTCTTTTTTGCGCATACATATGTAAAAGAATGGAAAACAAGAACCAAAAATGCTCCTTCGTCGCATGTAAAATACATATGAGTACTCAACCTCAACGCCACTCATATGCATTTTACAGGCTAGTTTCCGTGTTTGTACAACCTGCCTGAGAGTAATCATATGTATTTTACATGCGACGAAGGAGCATTTTTGGTTCTTGTATAATAGCATAACCTGCAAGTACGTTAAAAATTAATTTGTACTCGATAGAACGTTTATAATAATCTTGAGAAACATTAAACACATATAGGTATATTTTCGTAATGTGTACATAGATTGCTGCAGAGTTTTTGAGCAAAATGCACTATTTGGGTATTTGCAGAATGCACTAAATACGTATAGCAAAATGCGTAGTCGTCACAGTCATGTTTTCCAAAAAAATTTCTAGAAGTCAAGGTTGCAGTTGAAGGCATGTGCGCACCCAGGGGAGGGGTTTTTGGGGTTCCGAGGCCTCTCTTTTAGTTCTACCCCACACGGAATTTTGAAGAGAAGGCAAAAAGCGATCCATTTTCAAAGCATAAAATAACGAATAGGAAAATTTTTGTTCCTGCGGCGCCTCTCTATTTCAAGTTTTAAAAATTTGCGCGCCTACAGATATCTTTATTTAAATCAATTTTAAAAAAGCTATTATATATTTCTCAGTTTTTAAACATTTATGAGCCTGCGCCACTTGTCTACTTCTCGTTTTAGAAATATTCGAGTTTTTCGATGTGAATTTTTAGTTTTCATCTGCAGAATTTTTGCATCTCAATTCTGTTTTAAACTTTTTTGAAACTTACTGTGGGTATAAAGGCGTCTGCGCGGCCCTCTGGAGACCGTGTTGGCCTGGTGCCAGCTAATTAGAGGTCTGGGAGGGATAAAAATGTTACCATCGTAAAGTACTCGAGTAGTACTACAAGTACCACCATACTTTTGGTTAAAATTCGGAACTTCGAAATTTTGCACTAGGCGAGAGTTACCGTGCGGTTGTTTTTTTCTCGGTTAATAACGCTTATTGGAAGTGCATTTTCTAGCGAAGTGTTGGAACGATGTGGGCATTTTGGTCCAATGCTACTATGATATGTTGGTAGACAGTATCCCCCCCATGCTACCAAACGAAGATCATTTTGGCACTCGGCCAACTTTGGCTCTGCCAAAGCACCAAAGTCGGACTTTCGCTATTTTGGCACTTCGGTTGAAATCAACTTTTTTTCACAGGCTAGCAGCTAGATCGGTTTGGTTTATTTTATTTGAGTATTTCGGACTATGCGCACAAAGTAACGAGGGGGATTTTTTAATTTCGCTCTGGAGCTTTCAGGAGATGGTCCCAAACTTTGCATTTTTTCACCTCTTTTGGTGAAAAGTCCCACTTTTGCTAGAAATGGCCTGAAAGTCACTAAAAATGGCATTTTTCGGCCTTGGGGTGGTACCCATATTATGTAGGGGCGCGATAGCGCCCCTACATAATCTGGGTATAAAGGCGTCTGCGCGGCCCCCTGGAGACCGTGTTGGCCTGGTGCCAGCTAATTAGAGGTCCGGCGGTGGTAAAAAGGTTACCATCGTAAACAACTCGAGTAGTACTACAAGTACCACCATACTTTTGGTTCGAATTCGAAACTTCGAATTTTTGCACTAGGCGATAGTTACCGTGCGTTTGTTTTTTTCTCGGTGAATAACGCTTATTGGAAACTCATTTTACGGCTAAGTGTTGGAACGATGTGGGCATTTTGGCACCATACTACTATTATATGTTGGTAGACAGGATCCCCCCATGCTACCTTTTTTTGGTCATTTTGGCACCTGGCCAATTTTGGCTCTGTGCCAAGGTCCCAAAGTCGGACTTTCGCTATTTTTCGCAAATTTTGGTCACACTTTTCTAGAACTGGGTAGAAGCTGGAGAGGTCTAGTATGTTTTGTTGAAAATTACCAGTAGGGGTGCATAAAGTAACGAGGGGGATTTTTTAATTTTGCTCCCTAGCTTTCAGGAGATGGGCCCAAACTTTGCATTTTTTGGCCTGTTTTAGCGAAAAGTTTCTAAGACCCACATGGTCTAAAAGTCACTAAAATGGCGTTTTTCGGCCTTGGGGTGGTGCCCATATATAGTAAATCAGGGTCGCTGAAAACGATGAGCATACTGCCGATACCGCCCGAAGTGACCACTGGTCAGCATGGCTCCTGTGGTTCCTCGCCCAGGGTCAAAGTTGGGAAAACTCACTCTAAACAGCGTTTTTCGGCGTTTTGGTCGGGGGCATATATAGTAAATCGACTACGCTCGTTTCAATGGGCATATCGCCGAAACCGACGGAAGTGACCACTGGTCACTACAGCCTATGGTGCCTATTGACCACTGGTCAAACGGCCTAAAGCTGCGTTTTTCGGCATTTTGGTCGGTGGCATATATAGTAAATCGACTACGCTCGCTTCAATGGGCATATCGCCGACACCGACGGAAGTGACCACTGGTCACTACAGCCTGTGGGGTCTATTGACCACTGGTCAAACGGCCTAAAACTAAGTTTTTCGGCATTTTGGTCGGTGGCATATATAGTAAATCGACTACGCTCGTTTCAATGGGCATATCGCCGAAACCGACGGAAGTGACCACTGGTCACTACAGCCTATGGTGCCTATTGACCATTGGTCAAACGGCCTAAAGCTGCGTTTTTCGGCGTTTTGGTTGGGGGCATTTATAGTAAATCGACTACGCTCGTTTCAATGGGCATATCGCCGAAACCGACGGAAGTGACCACTGGTCACTACAGCCTGTGGGGTCTATTGACCACTGGTCAAATGGCCTAAAACTAAGTTTTTCGGCATTTTGGTCGGTGGCATATATAGTAAATCGACTACGCTCGTTTCAATGGGCACATCGTCGAAACCGACGGAAGTGACCACTTGTCACTACAGCCTATGGGGCCTATTGACCACTGGTCAAATGGCCTAAAACTAAGTTTTTCGGCATTTTGGTCGGTGGCATATATAGTAAATCGACTACGCTCGTTTCAATGGGCATATCGCCGAAACCGACGGAAGTGACCACTGGTCACTACAGCCTATGGGGCCTATTGACCACTGGTCAAACGGCCTAAAACTGCATTTTTCGGCGTTTTGGTAGAGGGCATATATAGTAAATCGACTACGCTCGTTTCAATGGGCATATCGCCGAAACCGACGGAAGTGACCACTGGTCTGGCTTATCCCTAGTGGGGGGGTGCGGGGGCCGCCCCCCATTCGGCGACCTCCCCACCCCATTCGAGGAGCCCTCCCCCCATAAATCCCGACCTCCCCCCCATAACCCCAAAAATTGCCAAATTTTACCATTTTTACCCTAAATTTTCAAAAAATTTTCCAGCTTCGCCGGATTTTTGACTAAATTTTCGCTATTTTAGCTTAAAAAACACCTAAAATTCGTCATTTTTTAGCGATTTTTAGCAGTTAGTACGCAAAAAACCCACAAAAATTCGAAAAAAACTTCTAAAATATGCCCCCCATTTTGGGTGAGCCCCCCCATCGATGGGCCCCCCATGAAGCCCCCCCCCATAAAAAATTGCCAAGGGATAAACCAGCTGGTCACTACAGCCTATGTGGCCTATTGACTACTGGTCGAACGGCCTAAAACAGCGTTTTTCGGCGTTTTGGTTGAGGGCATTTGACTACGCTCGTTCCAATGAGCATATTGCTGAAACCGAAAGAAGTTACCAGTGGTCTTGCTTGACCAGTGGTCAAACCCCTTAAAACAGCGTTTTTCGGCGTTTTGGTCGGTGGCATTAATAGTAAATCGACTGCGCTCGTTTCAATGGGCATATTGCCGAAATGGAGGGAAGTGACCAGTGGTCACTACGGTCTATGGGGCCTATAGACCAGTGGTGTTTGGAGAGGCGAAAAAGTTTTATCCTTATACCACCCACAAACAGAGGTTGCAGCGGCCGAAGCTTGGGGCAGAGATGAGAATTCAGTGGTACTATATATTGATACAAGTAGGAAAAATGCTCCTTGCAGTCGCATGAAAAATACAATATGAGCCAGAAGGACAGCATTCAATTCGGAAAAAGACAAGATTTAAAATGTATAATATGAGCCAGCATTTACTTATGTAAAGGACAAGATTTAAAAGTTTAATATGAGCAGCTCCCTTTCTCGGGCTCATTTTCGGCTTTTTCGGCGTTTTGGTTGGGGGCATATATAGTAAATCGACTACGCTCGTTTCATTGGGCATATTGCCGAAATCGAGGGAAGTGACCAGTGGTCACTACGGTCTATGAGGCCTATTGACCAGTGGTCAAACCCCTTTAAACAGCGTTTTTCGGCGTTTTGGTTGGGGGCATATATAGTAAATCGACTACGCTCGTTTCATTGGGCATATTGCCGAAATCGAGGGAAGTGACCAGTGGTCACTACTGTCTATGGGGCCTATTGACCAGTGCTCGAACCCCTTGAAACAGCGCTTTTCGGCGTTTTGGTTGGGGGCATATATAGTAAATCGACTACGCTCGTTTCATTGGGCATATTGCCGAAATCGAGGGAAGTGACCAGTGGTCACTACGGTCTATGAGGCCTATTGACCAGTGGTCAAACCCCTTTAAACAGCGTTTTTCGGCGTTTTGGTTGGGGGCATATAGTCGGGCGGGAAAAAAACCCACTCGCCAATGCGGGAAAAATAACCCACCCCCAGTGTGGGCTTACCGGTATGAGCTATCTAGGATTTTAATAGCCTATCTTGAAGAGCATCCAAAATAACCCTGGAGGGTGTATTATTGTCGCTCCCACTGCTTCCCAGCAAATTTTTTGGGACTTTGAAATTTTCGAAAATTTTGGTCCGTCCAAGTACCGAAATTTGGCAAACTTTGGCTGGCCACCCTGAACTACTGGAAAGACCTAGACCAAAGCGGATAGTATGTATGTGTAGGCCATCTGTTGGGCTTCATGATGATATATGCCACACTGCTCTAACCCCTCCGGTGCGACCTGGGGGTGACCTAGAGTTGGCGGGAAAAAAACACCCATCGGCGGGAAAAAAACCCACTTTTCAAAATTGAATATTTTTCTAACCGTTAACAGGAAAGGTCAAACTAATACATACATTTGTTTAATAGAGCCTATAGATTAAATTGGTATAGGTTTTACCCGGGTTCGTTCTGTTATGGGTGGTCCAGGGGGTCTAAATCGGACATGGTGCCATTTCAAGCCAAAATTTCAATTTTGGCCAAAAATGCTTATTTTTGCCTTAAAATGGGTCTAGTTTGGCTCTAAATACAGGAAAAACACGTTTTCTACACGATAGGATGCTTAAACTGCCAAAAATAAACAATTTTTAAAAATTTCCAAAATTTGCCTATGTTTACGTGTTAAACATACAAAATTTTCAAAATTCAATTTTTTCTGAAAATTTTCAAAAATGTTGGTATTTTTCGATGTAGACCTACTAAAAACAACCCGCTCTTTCGAATGGCACCGTCAAAATTGTTCTGGCACGCTTCCAGCAAAAAATCCGGGTGGGTTTTTTCCCGCCGATGGGTTTTTTCCCGCATTGGGTTTTTTCCCGACACGGAAAACTTTAATTTCTCCATAACGGCAGGGTCTAGGGAGACAAACTATACCTCATTCGAAAGCTTAGGGCAAACCCTAATTAAATATAGTATCAAAGTCGTGCTAACCCAAACCAGTCGAAAGTTCTGGTCCAAGAAAAAAAAGTGGGTTTTTTTCCCGCTTGACTATCCTTGGCGGTTCTACTAGACCTGGTTTGTGGTTTTCATAGGTAATGCTTTTCGTAAAGTAAACAATTCCAGATATTCTAACAGTTTTGGTTGAACACTCAACTGTTGTGTATGGAATTACTATATAACTCTACCGGAGTTACGAAATCATTTCCACATTCCAAGGCAAAAAATGTTAAATCCCAAAATCAGCTCAAATTCATGAATATCGTATTCTTATCTCATTAAACACTGTTTTTGAAAGTTTGTTAATGTTCTGATTTCATAAATTAACTTTCAGAACATGTCCCGAATATTTTTCCATTTTTTTCCGATGCGTCGAAAAAGCCCAAATATATACAATTTCGTCAAATTTAACATACCCCTACCTACTATGACCCACGGAAAAGGTTGTAAATAGTGTGAAATTGCTGGAAAAGCTCAGAAAACATGATATTTCATTGTGAAAATCTTCAAAATAACGTTAGGAATAATTTTCCATTTTTTTCCACCCCATCGGAAAAAAACGGAAAAAAACCTTTTTTTCAGTCCTTTTTTTCCGCGCTCATCCCTGGTCAGAACGGCTCCCGTGGTTCCTCGCCCAGGGTCAAAGTTGGGAAAACTCACTATAAACAGCGTTTTCGGCGTTTTGGTTGGAGGTTATATAGTAAAACGACTACGCTCGTTTCAGTGAGCATATTTTCAGAACCGGTGGAAGTGACCAGTGGTCACTACGGCCTATGGTGTCCACTGACCACTGGTCAAACCCCCTAAAACAGCGTTCTTCGACATTTTGGTTGGGGGCATATATAGTAAAACGACTACGCTCGTTTCAATGGGCATATTGCCGAAACCGGAGGGAGTGACCAGTGGTCACTACGGCCTATGGTGTCCACTGACCACTGGTCAAACCCCCTTAAACTGCGTTTTTCAGCGTTTTGGTTGGCAGCATATATAGTAAAGCGACTACGCTCGTTTCAATGAGCATATTTTCAGAACCGGTGGAAGTGACCACTGGTCACTACGGGCTAGGTGGCCTATTGACCAATGTTGAATCCCCCTAAAACAGCGATTTTCGGGGTTTTGGTTGAGGGCATACATAGTATATCGACTACGCTCGTTTCAATGGGCATATCGCCGAAACCGACGGAAGTGACCACTGGTCACTACGGCCTTGAGGCCCTATTGACCACTGGTCAAATGGCCTAAAACACCGTTTTTCGGCGTTTTGGTTGGGGGTATATGTAGTAAATCGACATTGCTCGTTTCAATGAGCATATTTTCTGAACCGGCGGAAGTGACCACTGGTCACTACAGGCTAGGTGGCCTATTGACCAGTGGTCAAATCCCCTAAGACAGCGTTTTTCGGCGTTTTGGTTGGGGGCATATATTATAGGAAATCGACTACGCTCGTTTCAATGAGCATATTTTAAGAACCTGCGGAAGTGACCAGTGGTCACTACGGGCTATGTGACCCACTGACCACCGGTCAAATCCCCCAAAACAGCGTTTTTCATCATTTTGGTTGGAGGCATACGTATATTAGGGGGAGCGCGTTAGCGCTCCCCCTAGAATAGGGAAAATTTGACGCAATGTGTATATATAATCTGGACATTTGGCCTGGGGCCAGCGGAGGAGTGGACCGATCGGGCTGAAACTTCTTGTGTGAAGAGCCTATGGGCAGGGGTACATGCTGTGAAAATTTCAGCCGGATCGGCCGGGTGGATCTTGAGATATGAAAATTGGCCCCCCGCGCAGGTCGCGTTTCTCTCCATTTTTTCCCCCCAGGGGTGCAGGTCGGAAGACCCTTCAGAGCCATACTATTTTAGGTTTTTTTTGTACAAAAAGTTCCTCAATTCCGGGGAAATTACTTTCCGCGGTTCCCGGACCCCCCCAGATGGCCCCACCCCCCCGGTGGGGACCCCCCAGGTGACCCCCGAAAAAAAGTCCGAAAATAATTGCACTTCGAAATAGAACGGAGCGAGCGAAGCCGGGCTCTCATATGGCTCATGTGGCATGGCCCAAGGGTGAAGGGCTCCGGGAAGTGAGATGGTGCTGCTCGGTGGTTTGTGGCGCCCTGGCCAGGGGTCAAAAGTTAGTGTGTAAAAGGGGGGGTCTGGGCCTACGGAGTAGGCAGCCCTATACATAAGAGCTGCTGGGCTGAGGTTTCGTATTCGAATAGGAACCCCTATATGGTGAATCTAAATGGCCCATTAGTTTCGCTCTAGGACCTATCCATGTGGCTGGGGGGCACCCTGATGGTGGTGGGCCCTACCGTGTCGCAACTCCAACTTTAACCTCTTCTACAGAAATATCTACAGTGAGCAGGTCTCTCTTATTTGGGGTTTGGGGTGGGGTGCGGGAGCACTACAGCATAGGCTATAGTAGGTTTCGCCCGGACCCCTGTGGCGCCCTGGCCAGGGGTCCGGACCGGGGACCGGGTCCAAAATGGCCAAAAGTCGATTTTTCCAAAAGTGGCTAAGTTTGGTATCAAATGAAAGCCCTTGGTGAGGCGAACATTTTTTGTCATTGGAGGGCCCCTCCAAAGTGGATCCAGCGGCCTGTGGCGCCCTGACCAGGGTCCGGAGCGGTCCAAAATGGTCAAAAATCGATTTTTTGCAAATGTGGCCAAGTTTGGTATCAAATGAAAGCTCTTGGTGAGGCGAACATTTTTTGTCATTGGAGGACCCCTCCAAAGTGGATCCAGCGACCTCTGGCGCCCTGACCAGGGTCCGGACCGGTCCAAAATGCCCAAAAAAACAATTTTTCCAAAAGTGGCTAAGTTTGGTATCAAATGAAAGCCGTTGGTGAGGCGAACATTTTTTGTCATTGGAGGACCCCTCCAAAGTGGACCCAGCGGCCTGTGACGCCCTGACCAGGGTCCGGACTGGTCAAAAATCGGTTTTTTAAGTAAATTTCCAGGTTTGCTATCAAATGAAAGCCCTTGGTGAGGCGAACATTTTTTGTCATTGGAGGACCCCTCCAAAGTGGCTCCAGCGACCTGTGGCGCCCTGACCAGGGTCCAAAATGGTCAAAAATCGATTTTTTCTAAAAATCCCAACTTTGGTATCGGATGAAAGCCCTTGGTGAGGCAAACATTTTTTCTCATTGGAGGACCCCTCCAAAGTGGCCCCAGCGGCCTGTGGCGCCCTGACCAGGATCCGGAGTGGTCGAAAATCGATTTTATTATAAAAGTTCCAACTTTGGTATCAAATGAAAGCCCGTGGTGAGGCGAACACTTTTTGTCATTGGAGGACCCCTCCAAAGTGGCCCCAGCGGCCTGTGGCGCCCTGGCCAGGGTCCGGACCGGTCCAAAATGGCCAAAAATCGATTTTTCCAAAAGTGGCCAAGGTTGGTATTAAATGAAAGCCCTTTTTGAGCCGAACATTCTTTGTCATTGGAGGACCCCTCCAACTTGGACACAGCGGCCTGAGGCGCCATGACCAGGGTCCGGACCGGTCCAAAATGGTCAAAAACTTATTATCCCAAAGCAGTGCCCCGAACTTCAATGATCAAAATTTTCGAAAACTGGTCACTGGTATGAAAAAATTTCTAGTGTAAAACCCCCCTCCTATTTTAGGGGGAGCGCGTTAGCGCTCCCCCTAGAATAGGGAAAATTTGACGCAATGTGTATAATCTGGACATTGTTTGGCCTGGGGCCAGCGGAGGAGTGGACCGATCGGGCTGAAACTTCTTGTGTGAAGAGCCTATGGGCAGGGGTACATGCTGTGAAAATTTCAGCCGGATCGGCAGGGTGGATCTTGAGATATGAAAATTGGCCCCCTGCGCAGGTCGCGTTTCTCCTCTTTTTCCCCCCAGGGGTGCAGGTCGGAAGACCCTTCAGAGCCCTACTATTTTAAGTTTTTTTGTACAAAAAGTTCCGCAATTCCGGGGAAATTACTTTCCGCGGTTCCCGGACCCCCCCCCCCAGATGGCCCCACCCCCCCGGTGGGGACCCCCAAAATGACCCCCGAAAAAAAACTAAGTCCGAAAATATTCTAGCCACGAAATAGAACGGAGCGAGCGAAGCCGGGCTCTCATATGGCTCATGTGGCATGGCCCAAGGGTGAAGGGCTCCGGGAAGTGAGATGGTGCTGCTCGGTGGTTTGTGGCGCCCTGGCCAGGGGTCAAAAGTTAGTGTGTAAAAGGGGGGGGTCTGGGCCTACGGAGTAGGCAGCCCTATACATAAGAGCTGCTGGGCTGAGGTTTCGTATTCGAATAGGAACCCCTATATGGTGAATCTAAATGGCCCATTAGTTTCGCTCTAGGACCTATCCATGTGGCTGGGGGGCACCCTGATGGTGGTGGGCCCTACCGTGTCGCAACTCCAACTTTAACCTCTTCTACAGAAATATCTACAGTGAGCAGGTCTCTCTTACTTGGGGTTTGGGGTGGGGTGCGGGGGCACTACAGCATAGGCTATAGTAGGTTTCGCCCGGACCCCTGTGGCGCCCTGGCCAGGGGTCCGGACCGGGGACCGGGTCCAAAATGGCCAAAAATCGATTTTTCCAAAAGTGACCAAGTTTGGTATCAAATGAAAGCCCTTGGTGAGGCGAATATTTTTTTGTCATTGGAGGACCCCTCCAAAGTGGACCCAGCGGCCTGTGGCGCCCTGGCCAGGGTCCGGACCGGTCCAAAATGGCCAAAAATCGATTTTTCCAAAAGTGGCCAAGTCTGGTATCAAATGAAAGCCCTTGGTGAGGCGAACATTTTTTGTCATTGGAGGACCCTCCAAAGTGGATCCAGCGGCCTGTGGCGCCCTGACCAGGCTCCGGACCGGTCCAAAATGCCCAAAAATCGAATTTTTCAAAAGTGGCTAAGTTTGGTATCAAATGAAAGCCCTTGGTGAGGCGAACATTTTTTGTCATTGGAGGACCCCTCCAAAGTGGACCCAGCGGCCTGTGGTGCCCTGACCAGGGTCCGGACTGGTCAAAAATCGGTTTTTTAAATAAATTTCCAAGTTTGCTATCAAATGAAAGCCCTTGGTGAGGCGAACATTTTTTGTCATCGGTGGACCCCTCCAAAGTGGACCCAGCGGCCTGTGGCGCCGTGACCAGGGTCCGGACCGGTCCAAAATCGATTTTTTGAAAAGTTTTCAAGTTTGGTATCAAATGAAAGCCCTTGGTGAGGCGAACATTTTATCTCATTGGAGGACCCCTCCAAATTGGTCTCTAGCGACCTGTGGCGCCCTGGCAAGGGGTCCTAATTGGTCTAAAATCAAAATTTTCAAAAGTTGTCAAATTTGGTTTTAAATGAAAGCCCAAAATGAGCAGAGCAACTTTTGTCATGTATATATAACTGCATATCCAAGGTTACGGTGCTGTTTGGCTTTTAAAATAGCCTTCCTGCCTAAGATGACGCACCGTGTAAAAAGTTCTGAAAAGGCCATGAACAGTGGTCTTCCAGCCTAAGATAACGCTCCGTGTATAATGTTCGGTAGAGGCCATGAACAGTGGCCTTCCAGCCTAAGATGACGCACCGTGTATAATGTTCGGTAGAGGCCATGAACAGTGGCCTTCCAGCCTAAGATGACGCACCGTGTATAAAGTTCTGAAAAGGCTATTAACAGACATTTTTCCGTTTCAGCAAATACATTCAGTTGAACTAGAACGTTTTCATCCAGCCTGTTTGCGGTAGCTAGCTTTGCTTACATTGTGTATATATGCAACTTCTCTGACATGATTTTCTCTGCAGCGGAAAAATAAGCGAAACTAGGGGGGAAAATGCCCTCGACGGGCAACCAACTTGGTAGAATAGGGAAAGTCTTGAATGTTAAATACACGGTGCATGGTTACAACTGAGATTCTGCTGAAGCGGAAAAATGCCGTTTCTCAGCGACTAAAATGACAGAAACCAGCTTTGTGCGCCGAGTAGGGAATCTACTCGGCGACTAAAATGAAAGAAACCAGCTTTGTGCGCCGAATAGGGAGTCTACTCGGCGACTAAAATGAAAGAAACCAGCTTTGTCGCCGAATAGGGAATTCCCTCCTTCCGCCCTATTCGCGCGAACTTTGGAGCCTGTTATGTGTTGCTTTGCTGAATAATGAGAGAGTTTCAGAATGGCAGAATTACTTCAGAATGCAAAACAACAGTTTTATCAAGCGCTTACGTAAGTCAAGGTTTTCACAGACATAAATACGCTGTCTTCGATGTGCTATCAGAAACATTGAGAGCATATATATATATATATATACATATATATATATATATATATATATATATATATATATATATATATATATATATATATATAGGTGTGCTCTGTGCTGATCTTGCCGAGAATTGATACAATCAAACATTATATAAAATGAAATGCGATTGATTGTATATGTTTTAGCACAAGGACTGTCGACCACAGATTGTTTAAACTGCATATATACTTATTGTTGCTTTCTGTTGGTCCTGCTAGCGGTTGTATGCATAAAATATTTACGGATCAGGTAGCTCAAAAAGAAATTAATCTAGCGCCACCCCTAGCCTCCACGCGACCGGTACGTGAAATGACATATTGAGCGCAATGCTTACGTTTGCAGTTCCTAACAGAATAATTACCTATATATTTCCTCCCGAAAGACGATAAGTTCGCGCGAATAGGGCGGAAGGAGGGAATTCCCTATTCGGCGACAAAGCTGGTTTCTTTCATTTTAGTCGCCGAGTAGACTCCCTATTCGGCGCACAAAGCTGGTTTCTTTCATTTTAGTCGCCGAGTAGATTCCCTATTCGGCGCACAAAGCTGGTTTCTGTCATTTTAGTCGCTGAGAAACGGCATTTTTCCGCTTCAGCAGAATCTCAGTTGTAACCATGCACCGTGTATTTAACATTCAAGTCTTTCCCTATTCTACCAAGTTGGTTGCCCGTCGAGGGCATTTTCCCCCCTAGTAATAAATCGACTACGATTGTTTCAATGGGCATATTACCGAAACCTATGGAAGTGACCGGTGGTGTGTCTGGTGGGGGGTCAAAAATGAAAGTATTCAAAAGTGGTCAAGTATGGTATCACTTTTCTGCCCGACCTGTGGCACTGTTCAAGCTCCTTATATCAATTAACTCAGTGTTAGAAAGGGACCCTTTAAAATGACAGAAGGACAAGTAATAAAAATGCTCCTCTGGAGCATGAAAAAGTAATATGGGTGATGGTGTGAGGTTGCGAAATCAAGAGAGGACTAGTCTTAAAATGCTTAATATGGGGGCTAGGTTCAAAAACAGAAGAGGACTAGGTTGTGAGCGAATTAATATGGACACAGCTTCGCCGAACAACCCATATTCGCAGATTGCGAAATTATATAAACATGCATACGTACCAATGTTTCGATTCACAGTATAGTGCACAAATAATCAACAGCTGTTGTTCTTGTTGTTGTAAATGCCGGGCTCGTCGACCGTAGGTTATACGTATACGTATAGGTTATACGTATACGTATACGTATACGTAGGTTATACGTATACCTAAATTAACTTAAATTTCACTTAAACTTAAATTTAAATTTCGTTGTGCTGGACTACGGCAAGCGACGAGAAAAGACCTAAGGATATGCTACCAAGGTTATTGGTTCAATCCGGGAGGAAACAGATCATCGTCGGAATGATTCGTTCAGTTATTCTTGATATTTATATAAATTTCCGTAGAAATGGAAAATTCACAGTTACTATCAAGGGATTCTTAATAGAAAAATTTGTCTTCGTCAAAGCTCGATTATCTGAGCTGTAAATTATTTGTGCACTATAAAGTATATAAATCGAAACATTGGTACACATGCATGTATAATTTCGCTATCCGCGAATATAGGTTGTTCGGCGAAGCTGTGCCCATATTAATTCGCTCACAACCTAGTCCTCTTCTGTTTTTGAACCTAGCCCCCATATTAAGCATTTTTAAGACATGTCCTCTCTTGATTTCGCAACCTCACACCATCACCCATATTACTTTTTCATGCTCCAGAGGAGCATTTTTATTACTTATATATATATATATATTCTGATTAACTGTTCTGTTCTGTTCTATATTCTGATCTGTTTAAAGATTTCCGTTACAGATTATTCATAATTTCAAAAAAATTAAAGTTTCAGTTGCTGATTTTTCCATAACGTCGAAACATTTCTCAAACTTTTATCCAAAGGTTTTACAGGTTTCCACTTCGGATTCAGGTTATGCGCGTTAGTTTCTACTTTTTTTATTTCCATTCGCATTACAAATTGCTTTCTCATTTCCAGCAATACGTAACTA